>MU856961.1:0-87528 GCA_033296705.1 Chaetomidium leptoderma | reverse complement strand
GGGGAGACTTATTGGGGAAGAGAGAGAGAGGAACGGGCGGGGGGGGGGAGGGAGAGGCTTCGACCACGTTTTACCTCCCCTGGTGGCGGGTCTCTGGGATTTGGGTTTGGGGGGAGTCTGAATGTTGGTTGTTTGGGCCCGTATTGGGCGACCGTCTGCGCTCCAAAATGGAACCGGGGGGGGGGGTTCTCTCTCCGAAAAGGAGCAGGGGATTCTGCTGGACAGGGGGTGCCAAAGCCATGCGACTTGCTGAGGAGGCATGGGGCCCCGGAGCGAGTGGGAGGACCGCCGGGGTCGCGGGGTTCGGGACGTGCGGAGGGACCGGCGAGCGAGACAGGAGGGGGCCGCGAGAGGATCGGGCGACTTCCTGGTGCTCGGGTTCGACCGCGCGAGTTCGCTTTGCGGCACGAACGAGCTTCCGACGGCCAGAGGCCTTGCGCTTCGAAGGCGGCATCGAGGAAAGCAGGTGTGAAGGATGCGGTTTGCTTGAGTGGGTGGGTGCCGCGGTTACTCACTCACCCCCTGGCGGCGGCATCAGCCTCTTGGGTAAAGTCATCCAGGTCAAAGTCCAGCTGGTGGACTTGCTGTTAAGGAGGACCTCAATCCTCTGTTGAGGTATGTACACATCCTAGTAGGAGAACAACGTGGTGTAGCTAGCAAAGGTTACTTAGGGCCATAGCGAGTCGTCCTTGAACCTAGTACCGTACCAGCAATTGATAAACTCTAGCGTTCTGAGGCTCTTCGATAGGAGCGGAAGTAGCTGGCCGTTGGCCGCAGTCGAGGACTCCAATTTGAGATGCTCCAAAGCCGGTAACGCGGTGATTGCGTTTGCCACGCCCTGGATAAAGAGCTGGTGCCGTGTAGCTAACTCGGCGTCATCCCCGAGTAGCATCACAATGGGCACTCGAAAAAGACGTTGGGGCTTAATGAATCAGGTTGGTTTAATATGACAATTGTTCTACAATACATAGATGACCCAATGCGACCATCTATTTTCTCCTAACCTTCCTCCGTACGCCATCGCAGTAGTCTCCCCCCGCCTCGAATGGATGACGCCGCAAATGATCAGGCTGTTGTGAAAATGAAGTAAATATGTTGTGGGTGTAGTAGGAAAAGGAAATAATCTGACAACACAAGAGCAAAGCACCGATTCCACGACCATGACCACGACCAATGATGTATTGTACAGTTCCCTCCCGTGGGAGGGAAACTGACGAAACACACTATCAACTGAATCTATCTATGGTTCGAAACTGAAGAAGAACGAATCCAGGGACTTTGTCGAGGCCGGCGCCGAGTCGGATCCGCTTAGTCGTGGCGGAAAGTACACTTGTCGCCCTTGGCGCACTGGCCCTTGGCCCAAAACGCACACGCCTTGGTGCCGATCAGGCTGCGGTTGATGCCGCGGAGGTGCTCGGGGATGTATTCGTTCTTGCCGCCGTTGTTGCGGCCCTTGGTTCCCCGATGGTGGTCGCGGTCGCGCTCAGCACGATCACGGCTGAAGCTGTCCCGCTCTCGCTCCTGACCACCGCTGCCGTGCACCTGCCCGTGGGCCTCGCGCTCTTGATGGGACTGACCGTAGCCTTGGCCGTACCCATCACGCTCCTGCCGGGACGAGGCATAGCCCTGGGCTGGCTGCGCGTAGGGATACTGGGCTTGGTTCTGGTTGGCGGCCAGCTTCATCATGTCGAGCAGGTGCTGAGTGCTCTGCGGGTCGGCCGGGGTAGGGGCCGCGGCTTGACCTTGGTTGCCAGCGGCAAGGGCCATCAGGGCCGCCTGGATCTGGGTGTTCTGGTCGGCGGTAGGCGGGGACTGAGACTGGGCAGCCGGCTGTTGGATCCCGAGAGCGGCGAGGATGCTCGCGTATTGAAGGCTCGAGTCGGCAGTCTGCTGCTGCTGAGCGGCCTGGGTAGCGTGGGCTTGCAAGTATGGATTGGCAGCCTGAGTGTACGAATTCTGCTGCTGTGCATACCAGGCCTGCTGCTGTTGCTGCTGAGCAGCGTAGTACTGGGCCCAGGCGACCGAGTGATCGACTGCGGCAGCCTGAGTTTCCTGGACAGCGACAGCAACGGGCTGGGGAGCTTCTTGCTGCGCGGGCTGGGGAGCAGGCGTGGCCTGGACGGGGTTCTCGGTCCGGTTGGCGTGCACCGACGCAGCAATGGCCTGGAGATTAGCGAGCACCTTCTGGAGCTTGGGATCGTTGTCCAGTTCGTGCTGCGACATCCTGTGGAGGGTCTGGTTGTGCGGATCAGGGTCCTTCCAGTTCTTGGCCCGATCCGAAGCGAGAAGCTCGTGGGTTTGCTGGTCGCGCCGAGCGGCCACGGTAGGCTCGTACCAAAGCCGGGGATCACGGACAGCGGGCTGTACGGCGGGTTGATGAGGGTGGACTTCGGGCTGGCGAGCGGCCTGTCCGCTGTACGAGTCGGCGATCGAGTTGATGGACTGCATCGTCTTGGTGAAGTCGGCATAGTCCGGGCGGGCTTTGGTCTCCAAGCGGCTCTGGGCCGCACGAGAGGCATGGTGAGGTCCCCATTGTTTGCATTCCTTGCCGCGTTGCAACATCTCGCTGTACTCGGGCGTCGCCGGCGACAGGTGCACCTCGTGGGCCGCGTTGCCCCCGGAAAGCGACGGCTCGTAAGGTGGCGATCTCGGGGTGTGCGGAATGTCGGCGCGGTTGTGATAGATGACCATCAGCTCATTCGACTCTCGCTCCTTGGTGAGCTTCTGCTCATCGGTCGCGAAGGCCTTGAGCCCACCACGAGTGATGTAGGTCTCCTCTCTCTTCTCTTGCGGGATGGTGGTGAAGTTGATGGCAATCGGCTCCTCCCACTCGCGATCGTTGATCTCTACGGCCTTGATGCCCTGGCCGCCATGAAGGCGCTTCATCATCTCGCTCTCCTCGCTGTTCTTGTTCCTGCCGTCGGTCCTGGCGTTGCGGGCGAAGCGGCCGTCTGCGATCTCCTCGGGGTGACGCGTAAACTCACGGATCTCCTCAAGCGCGTCGCCGCTTTTGAAAGCCACTCTAAGGCTTCGGCGTTTCGCCTTGCGGAGGCGGCGCTCACGCTCTTGGGGCGTTTCGTTCGGATCCGGGGTGTCCACCTTTTCCCCGTTGGCTGCAGGAGTCCTGATCTTCTTCTCGTCGTCGTCAGCAAGAATCTCATTCATCACCGAAGTAAAGATTGAGTTGGTTGCGGAAACCTGCTTGGTCGCTTCGGCAGGCTTGGGTTTGGCCGTCTTCGCAGCGCTAGCCGCAGTCGGGGTCGGCTGCGCTTTGAGCGTCGACTCTGACTTGGTCGCGCTCTTCTGTGCTTCAGCCCTCGCGAGTTCAGGCTTGGGCGCAGCAGGCTTGGGTGCCGGACGCGCCTTTCCAGGAAGCAGAAGTGCAGCCCGCGGCTTTGTCTGGGCGACGGCAGAGCCAGAAGTCGCCGTGGTCGCGGAGGGCTTTGCGATGGTTGTTTTGCCAGCAGCTAGTGCCAGCGACTTTGGGCCCGACGAGGATGCCTTCGCACTGTTGGCAGAAGACGTGTCGGTCGCGGGTTTCTTGGACGAGCGCACCTCGGCGCCGGCAGCATCATCTTCACGAGACCGTTTGGTCCCCGTAGCAGTCGAAGGCACCTTTTGGGTTGCCTTCGAGGCGCCCTTGTTGGGCTCGTTGCTGGATGCCATCGTTTTTGATGACGCGAGTGCAGATGAGAGTTTTCTGGAGTCGGCGGTTGAGGTAGCTAATTTTGAAGCGGAAGAAGTGGTCGTCTTTTTGAGGTCGCTTCCCGGAGCCGTCTGTTTTGAGAGAATACGGGTCTGCGCAGGGGCAGCTTTTTTCCCACGAGCACCTGACTCTGCACCGGGCGAGTCACTCTCACTCTCGCTTTCATAATCATCGTTGTAACTGGCGTTGTCGTAGACCTGAGCCATCAGCGCTTTCGTCTCAGCATCCCCTTCCTTTCCGAACTTCTTTCTCATTTTGTCCATCTGCAACTTTTCCAACTGGTCCGACGTCACCCTGGTGAGACGCGTGTATAGGCGAAGGATGACTTTGGCCAGAGACGAATTTGCCTCTCCCGCATTGACCAGCCTCACGAGCACGTTGTTCAAGACGGCGACAAGCCTGCTACTGCCGCTCAACCCTGCAAACAAGTTGCCTGGCTCGGCTTCAAGGCCCTCGGCAATCGCACGTTCGAGCTGTACTTTGGCCGTTCGCGCCTTGGCCGCAGCCTGGACGGCCTGGGGCTTATCGGATGCCGCCTGCAGAGCCGTCTTGAGCTCTCCAGCTTTGGTCTGGAGAAACGTCCCGAATTCGGCACAAGCGTCCTTGGCCACGTTTTGGTTGCGGAGGTGAGCGGGATGGAATCGGAGTAGTTCGACGGCCTTGATGTCCGTACAAATCGGCTCTGCCGGAGCATCGAGTCGCTTCGACTGAAAGGCAACCAGTGTCAGCAAACCTTCTTCTACAGGCGAGATCGTGTCAGAACCAAGGCTTACCTCTTTACCCAGCCGGTCTTTCAACCCTTTCTTCCACCAGTCGACCGGAACTTCTAGGGAGGGTCAGCAACTGTACGTCAGAACATCCACGAGTGCGGCACTCACCGTTCGCTCCCCGTTGCATCTCGATCTCGAGACGGATATCAGCCCGTTGGAATTCCAGGTCATTCGTCGCCTTCTGGTAGGCATCGGCGTGGTTCCCGAGACTCTCGGCTGGGGTCCACGCCCGCCAGTGCTTGGTGAACAGCGGATCCTTGCCGCCCTTTGTCGAAAGAGTCACATATCGCTTCGTCGGCGTCCCTTTTTGCAGCTTCACAGGGGCCGAACCGATCACAAGATTTGGCACCCCTCCCCATCTCGCTCCGGGGCGCCCCCGGGCACTTGAGACAAGACTAGCATCCCGGTAGTTGATGGTGCAGATGGTGTCGGATACATTTTGGGGTTGAGCTTGCGCCGACGGAGAAGGAGAGCTGGCGGCCGCGGCCACGAGCACCTTGGCCTTCTTCGCAACCCCCTGGGGGGGTTGGGGTTCTGAAGAGGGGCCGCGCTTCACACCTGCAGAAAAAGTGTTCTCTGCGGACTGTTGGGGGTGTTGGGCGAAAACATGTTGCCCGACGCCTGGCTGAGGAGCAGGATGAAGCGCAGGTCGCTGAGCCGGTTGTTGAATCGGCTGCTGGGCTGATTGTTGAAACAGTTGCTGAACTGGCTGCTGGGCTGATTGTTGAACTGGCTGCTGAGCTGGTTGCTGAACTGGCTGCTGAACTGGCTGCTGAGCCGGTCGCTGAGCTGACTGCTGGCTTGGCTGCTGCTGAGGGATGGCGTGCTGGGGAGTGTGCTGGGCAGCCTGTTGGTGGATCTGTTGTTGGTGCTGCTGTGGTGTGGCCTTTCGTGCCGGCACCTGCGCAGGGGCATGTGGACTGCTAGCAACGGGGACAGGCTGCCGCGACTGCCCGTTCAGCGTCGCCGCAAATTGGGGGTGAACTTGAGGTACATCCCTGGGGGCGTGTTGGTGCATCTCCGTCTGATACCCCGACATCGTCGAAGCGCCAGCGCCGTGCCCAGGGAAGAATGAGGCGTGTGAGCCATTGGAGACCGGAGCAGAGATATTGGATGTCTGGGCAGCAGTAAGAGGGTTTTCGTACTGGCGGCCAGATCCATATCCCGCCGGAACCTGCTCCTGCCACTGGGGGGTTGATTCTTGGGAGTAACCGTTCGGAGCAGAGCCGGGCCCGTTGGCTACGCCATGGCCGAAACCATGGTGGGAATTCGCCTGCTGATTGGAAGCGCTGTGAAGTTGAGATGGGAACTCATTCTCTTGCTGGATGCCCAGGGTGAACCGGCTGTCGATTGCCTGGTTCGCGTCAGTCGGGTGTCGCTGCTCCCCGTAGTATCCCTGCTGCTGCAGCGAGGGGTCTTGGGCAAAGGGCGCCGCCGTGGGCTGAGGATGGCCCGACCAGACATCGCCCTGGCCGTAGTACTCATACGGACGATACATGCCGGCCTGAGGATCGGCTCCGGAGAGCTGCGGATCCATGGCGCCGCCGTCGAGGAAGTCTGGGTTGGGGTAGCTGCTGTCGCCACCAGCGCCCTGGTCAAAGCCGAGGCCAGAGCCAGCGAACTGCTGGTTCCAGGTTTCGCCAGCAAAGCTGCTCGGGTCCCAACCACCAATGCCAGTGCCATGGGTTTGGTCCATGGCTCAGCACCGATGTGTGAAAAGGGGGATCACGTGAGTCTGGAAACTGTCAATAAGCGATAACTGCATTCACCTGATCAAACACATACAAGAGGCTTAGCGTGTGCAACAAACCGATCGGTCAGGTGGGGGTTTGGGTGTTTTCAGTTAAAAGCGGGATTTGCAATTAACCGAAGATTTCCGAAATCGATTTCGTGGGAACTTGTAGGAAAATCGGTGGGCAAGTGGGGGTAAGTGGGGCAGGGCGCCAAATTCGAGCTAGCGCGGGAGCTATGCGTAAATCCAAACGGTCAGCCAGAAAAATCCCGTCATCGCCCGCAACAGCGCAACCACAAGCAGCAACAACCAAAAAGCGTAAGTTCCAGCGGGCTGCAGACAGCGACCCGGCCCGGGAGAGCAACCAGCAGCGGGAGAGCAGCCAGCCGGAGTGAGAGTGAGCAGACAGCATGGTCTTCCAACACGGCCAGAAAAAAACACCTTTGTCGATTGAAGGGTCGCAATTGGGCGCAATCCCATTCGCATTCGGATATCGGTTTAGCTGATCTCGGTCGGAAATGGGGGATTTGGGCGTGAGGCGAAGGGTCGTGGCCCCTGGTTAGGTCCAGTGCTCTGAAGCTCGAGATGCGATCTGCGTCCGCCCGCCAAGCCCCCCCCTCCATGACCACCACCAGTCCAGAAACCAGAACCTCTCAAGGCAGAAGAGATGCATTTTAGACACCCCAACCCTTTGTTGCGCTCCCCCAAGTCCGTTCCCAGATTCAATCAGTCTCGCAGAGATTGGGCGCTCAGCTGCGACGGGAGTCCGGAAGAACGAAGGGGTCCTGGGTGGTGGTGGTCGATACTGCGCGGTTGCCCCTGAAATTGCGAGGAACAGCCCATCCATTGGAAGGCCATCATCCAAGGGAGTTGGGTTGTCGCGCAAGTTGCCCCGCAGCTCCCACCACCTCAAGTGCTTAGAGCACCGCCCCGGGCAGCAAAATTCGGGATTTGTGCGTTGGAACAATTAACCATCTCAAGAGATGAGGTTGATTCCGGAGGTGGATGGCTGCTGTGGCATTTGGGAATTATTGCCAATGGGTGCAGATAAAGAACTCTGTCTTTCTGCGGTCGTTTGCTCTCTCACATGGCTGGCTGTCTGCTGTGGTGCTCTCCCCTTTGCTGGCTCAGGCTGGCTGCACCGCTCTCCTCGTGACAGGATCTCAAGTGTTACTTGCAGCTGGTGGCGAGTTTGCCCGGTTGGACACCCCCTACCAGTTTCCGCTGCCGCTCTCGCAGCCCTTCAGCACGCAGATCGACGGGATGCTGCAACGTCCAGGCTGTTCGATTGAACACGCATTTCAAACGAGGATAAAAACACAACATTATGAGGTGAGAAGTTTTGGGACGGGGGCAGGTGATTTATGCATACCCTTCAATCGTGCCTGTGTTGGCAACACAGTCTCTTCCGCTCCGTGTCGCGACGCCACGTCATGGCAAGCGTCTCCGGAGGCGACGACAACCGTGTTCACCAGTTCCTTACAACATTTCTCGTGTATATCTAGACGCAAGAGACTTGAGGGATGAATTGAGCAGAGAACAGGGAAGCGCGGGCGCGCCGAGAAGGATCAGGCCAAGTTTGTGTGTCCAGGCCTGTCGAGAGTCAAATTGCCTATACAACCGGCTGGATGACAAGTAATTATGGAGAATCCCACAGCCTGGGCGTGAAGAGCGCAGCGCGGCGGTCCAGGTGATGGTTCGGGATGGGCGCGCGCGTGGACGAGAGGATTGAGAAGCAGTGCCACCAGAGAGGCCGTCTGTTGTTGAAAGAGAAAAGTTGGCGCCTGGGACCTGGGGGCCAGTTGCAGCAGTCATTAAAGGGCTGGCGGTGGTCTGTGCACGCCCAGTGTGGCGAGGACCCTTGTCCGATTTGGCGGCACGCAGTGGGCTCAGCGCTAAACCCAATCAGGGGCAGGAGGGAGGTACGTACCAAGATGGGACGTAAAGGTGTCCGTGAATTCATGTGGGGAAGCTTCGAACATGTGGCCGAACACCTGAAGACGGAGAATTCAACGACGAAAGACGCCGCGATCCAATTTCTACCAAGAGGCTCCAGGTTGACAACACATCGTCTCTGCATTGTCTGGCTGGATATTCGAGGAGTCAAGAAAAACAATGCCCAGCGACCGTCATCGTTAAACTCCGAAGCTTGCGCATCCCAAGAGTCCAAAGACCAATCCAGCAGCTCCCGACAGCAGACAAGCCAAACAACAACGCTCGGAGCCAACCATGGCGGCGCGGGGGAACTCGCTGCGCGACAAGCAGATTCGTATGCGTCTCCAACCGCGGCTTGCCCGGTGTCTTTTACCCTTACCCCCCGCCCAACTAACACGCGCCGGGCCGTAGTCTCGATCAAGAAGATCCTCAACTTGAACGACGCCGTCGAACCAAGCGAGAGCGATGAACCCCATTCCAATAGCGTGTCGGCGCCCTCTGCGCCCATATCGAAGGACGGCACTCCTATTTGGAAGCTTCTTGTGTTTGATGTGAGCAACACCGCCTGCCCACTCTAACCATGCGACCCCGATTTCGAGAACGAGGCATTGGTGGGCGCTGGACTGACTTGGCGCCGGACAGGACCTTGGACGCGATGTGATTAGCCCGGTGCTTCAGGTATCAGACCTCAGGTCAATGGGGGTGACGATGCACATGTGAGCCTCGCTCCACCCCTCCCCCTGTCCAGAAGCGCACTGCTAAACTGCGAAGGCACATTGGATCCCAGAGAGCCGCCATTCCCGATGTACCCGCGATATACCTGGTCGAGCCAACCGCCGCAAACCTACAAGCGATTACGAACGATCTCCAGAAGGGGCTTTACAGCGCAGCCCACGTCAACTTTCTCTCCTCGATCCCGCGGCCGCTGTTGGAGGACTTTGCCGCGCAAACCGCCGCTGCGGGCACCTCGGAACAAATCGCACAGCTGTATGACCAGTATCTCAATTTCGTTGTCACAGAGCCGGATCTTTTCAGCCTTGGGATGCAGAAGGAGCATACGTACTGGGCGTTGAACAGCGCCAAGACCAAGGATGAAGAGCTGGATCGTGTGGTAGACCGAATTGTTAGTGGGCTGTTCAGCGTTGTGGTGACATCAGGTATGTCCTCGATCTTGCCTAATGCAGTAGCATCCCCGGGGCTGACAACTTGTAGGAGTGATACCCATTGTATGTCTAGGTTTCTTCGACATGGCGGCGAATCCCACCGCCAACGGTGCTATCCTCATTCGAGATGTACTAACCAGATGTCCAACTAGATCCGCTGCCCAAGAGGTGCTGCGGCCGAAATGATCGCAGCTAAACTAGACCGCAAACTCCGTGACCACGTCCTCAACTCCAAGGACAACCTCTTCTCTTCACAAGCACGGGCCGCCCCTTCGGCCGCCGGAACCCCCACTTCCAGACCTGTCCTCGTAATTCTCGACCGCAACATCGATCTGATACCCATGCTATCTCATTCCTGGACGTACCAGAGCCTCTGTTTTGACGTTTTCAAGGTGAGCATCTCCTATTTCGGGGACGGTACAATAATGTTGCTAAACTCAGCCACAGTCGGAGTTGAACCGCATCACTATCGAGACCGCTATCGATTCCAGCAATCCGGCGAAAGGCACCACGAAGAAGACATATGATCTCGCCGCCAATGACTTTTTCTGGGCCAAGAACGCGTGCTTGCCTTTTCCTCAGGTCGCTGAAGATATTGGTAAGGAGACCTCGATCTGCTCAGGCACGGTCATGGGCGCCACTTTTCCATGTTGCTGACATTCAGGGCAGATGCCGAGCTTACCAAGTACAAGGAGGAGGCGGAAGCCATCACAAAGAAGACTGGAGTCAGCGACTTTGATGACCTCCAGAATGACACGAGCGCCAGCGCACAGCACCTCAAGGCAGCTATCACTCTGCTCCCGGAGCTTCGAGAACGCAAGGCAACACTGGATATGCACATGAACATTCTTGCCGCTGTTCTGGGCGAGATCCAAAACCGGCAGTTGGACAACTACTTCCAGCTCGAGGAGAACGTGATGAAGCAGACCAAGGCGCAGATGATGGAGCTGATCAAGACGGACGACAAGGGCCAGCCAGGGGATAAGCTACGCTTGTTCGTTATCTGGTTCCTGAGCACCGAGCAAGATGTGTCTCGGCAAGAATGGGCGCAGTTCGAGGAGGCGCTGGAGGGCGCGGGGTGCGACAAGACATGTTTGGCATACATTCGACAGTAAGGACAAGCAACGTTTCCTTCCTAGGGGTCGGTTTACTAATTCTCGCTGAAATAGGGTTCGGGCAACCACCAAGATGACACAACTCACGACCGTCAATAGCCAGACATCGGCAAGCCAGCAACAATCCGGGTCCTCGGATCTCTTCAACCGCTTTTCGGCCATCTCGACGCGCCTCACAGACCGACTCAAGGAGACGGGCGTCCCCACGAACGCGCTGACGTCCAATGTCGCTTCATTGCTTGGCGGGATCAAGAATTTTTTGCCTGTTGACAAGGATCTAACCGTGACCAAGATCACAGAGTCGATCATGGATCCGTCAAGTGCCAGCTCGTCGGCCATCGCCAAGACGGAGAACTACCTCTACTTCGATCCTCGGAGCGCGAACGCGCGCGGGACCATGCCTCAACCGTCTGCGCTGCGGGCGGCTGCGGGCGGAGCGACGGCGCCGGGCGGACTCCCCGGCTCAGCTCTTGGCGCACAGGCAGCCGGGAGCGGGGCCAGCTTCGGCCAGCGGAGGCAGGGCTTCTCGGAGGCTATGGTGTTCATGGTCGGGGGCGGGTCCATGGACGAATACGGGAACTTGCAAGAATGGGCAGCGCGCACGGCAGCGGGAGATCGGGCGAAACGGAGAGTCATTTACGGGGCCAGCGAGCTGGTTAATGCGGGCCAGTTTATCACGGAGGAGCTAGACAAGCTTGGCAGGGAGATGTCGTGATGGATGGGTAGGATATGGAACCTCCTGAAGGAGTTGGCTGTGTTTGAAAGCTGTAAATCTCGGGACATACTTGCCGGTCGTCATGAATCAAACGGACACATTGGAAGAGTCCTAAATCGAAGGCTTTGGACGGCAGCGTCGATGAAACGAGGCGAGATGTCAGTGATCAGGGGAGCCGCTCCCGTGCGGCTGCAGCCAAGCCAGCCAGCGCTTTAGCCTCAAACGGTTTGCTAGTGCCTGGCCTGCAAGCGAGGGGCAGCCCTCAGTGTTCACATGGGTTCAAACTTCAAAGGACGGAGTCACAACCGTCAAAGTGTCTTATTGCTCTGTCGAGAGGTTGATCTACATGGTGATGTTGCTTTCCGACGCAGCCCTTCCCGTTAAATTCCAACAGAGGGTTGTCCAAGGAGCATAGGATCATGAGACGGCTCGCCACAAACCATTGAATGCCGCGTTGACAATGTGGCTGATATAACGGCGCTATTTTTAAATAGTTTTCCAGCTCAAAATTGACAAAGGGACACCAGGGCGAGAAACCCAGCCCAACTCAACCCAACGCTACGGCTCGTCAAAGGGATTCTGCCTCGAATGGAAGACTCGTCCCAAAATCATCAGTCGAGCGGTGTGTTCACAAGGCTCACAAAACGGCCAACTGCGTTTGCTGGCACGAACGGGATCTTGTGCGACAAACGTTGGCGGCAGTCGGCATTTTAGCATTTTTTAGCGTCAAAAGTGACAAAGACCCTTCAGAAAAAGGAGATCTCGTTGCAACCCCGCCGCGTCAGGTAAACGAGTCCAAGGATTCCAAGGAAGGATGTGGAACAGGAAGCGCAGGGATTAATGCGACGGGCCAGGGCGTTTCTGTGGTTTCCGGAGCGCACAGCCGCGTTCTCAAACGGCGATGATCTGTTTGCCCGGTTGCCGTTCTCCGTTGGCGCCCTCACTCAGCTCTGAACTCGACTTCTTTGCGAATATTGTGGTGATGTCTTGAAATGAAACGGATGGGATTGTGTTATTCGTACAGAATAGATTTCCCCGCACTGCCGCATTCCCGAATTGCCAGGGACCTGCCTGGGGTTCAATGATTGTCGATCTGGTGCGTGCTGGGAAGACAAAAATAATCACAACCTGGGAAAAGTTGAAATCCAGTTTGTTGTTGGCCTCCGTTACCGATGCCGCGCCTTTGACGGTGGGCGGCACCCCCCAGACCCAATCAACCGGTGCCGTCGCCCGTCCGACGTCACCCAACACACCCACCTGCCCCAATCAGGGCGCTGAAACACCACGGTCTGCCTGGCATCTTCCCGGCAAGCAGCACCCCTTCATTCGCCGGGCCCCTTCGTGATCCCTGTCTGCCGTCCATTAAGCTCCTGAGTCCTGACTCCTGGTTCGAAAATCACGAGCCTGAAACTGCGACTTTTGCCCTGCTGCCGATTTCCCACGCCCAAACCCGTTGCGACAGCGCCAAAGCACAGCGCTTGCAACCCTCGAACCCGCCGTATCGAGACCGACCGATAGCCACCGATCGAGAGCCTCGACAAAGCCCGGCGCATAGCTGCAGGAACGCGACAGCAAACGGGCACAAAGCCGAGGAACCGAGTAAACGGCTGCGCAAAAAGGAGGCGCCCCATTACACAGCCAACCGAACGACGTCAACTCCTCGGCTTAATAGACTGCGGCCGCGCGGTTGCGGCGGAAGAGGCAGAGAGAGCCAAGCAACGGCGGCGACTCGACTTGATACATACCGTACCTACAACCCACACACCCTCCCAACGACACCTGACATTCCAACGCGGGGACAGGCAAGAGAGTCTCTGGCATTTGACAGTCTGAGACGCGCACCCGTCCGAATTGGGGACATCTTTCGTTGGACACACAGCACGGGCACATCCCAACCGAGCACTCACAGGTTGCCTTTGCATTTGCAGCGGGCGGTCTGTTGGCGCATTTCCTTCGAGATACCTAGATACCCGGCCCGCTGTGTTTCATCATCAGTCGAGTCCGCCGTGAGCACTAAGCAACCATGTCGTATAATCGATTAGGCAAGTGGACATCTCTCCATCTCATCTCCAACCCCATCCCCCTTCTTCTCACATACGAGCTCGCCCTTGGCTGTGTGGGCCGGCCTCACCACCTCATCCTCCACCCATCCACCTCCGTTCCTTACCCCGAACCACACATTCTTTCTCCCCGAGCGGCCGGATCCTCTGCGGCCTGGAACCGATTCCTTTGCGAGCTGTGCTTGTGCCGCAAACTTTGTTTCTTTTGCCTGGCGCAAGGGAGCAGAACCCTCGAATCCGCCGCAACAACAACAGCTTGAAACCTGGGGTTGGACTGTTGCAGATATCGCGGCACAGGCTGCTTTGCCCTCACTCATCGCTGGTCCGTAGCGCGTTGGCTCGCAAGCCAAGGATTTTCTCGCTCCTGCTGCCTGCAGGAGCACTGTTGGAGAGACGGGTTGGCTAACCGTGTTTCACGATGCAGACGAGGACTATTACGAGAGCCATCCCATGGAGAACCGGGCTCATAGGACGCCCTCTCCGGCGCATCCACTCCAGCACGGGTACCATCTAGAGGACAACCCGTACGGCCACTCGCAACTGGACATCCCCCCGCAAGGTCCTGGGAGATACAGCCCGGGCGACTCATTACAGATGCAGACAGCAGTGAGTACCAGTCTATTGTGTGCGAGGTCGCGCCGGTCGAAGCTAATTGAGCCTCAAGCAATCCGTAGACAACCTCGGGAGCTACTCGGTTAACCCCGAGGCGCACCACGATGCCTACTACAACCCGACGTACGAGCCGAACCACGGCCAGGGGTTCGACCAGACGCCGCTCCACGACGACGACAACCGGCCGATGTTGACGCACATCGACTCGCATGTTGGCCAGAGCGATCCGTACCATGACAACCCGAAGCCGCCCACGCAAAACCAGGGCGGGATCAAGAGGTGGAAGACGGTCAAGCAAGTGCTGCTATACCGCGGAAACTTGGTGCTGGACTGCCCGATCCCGCCGAAGCTGCTGAACCAGCTGCCCCACGGCGAGCGCGACGAGTTCACGCACATGCGCTACACGGCCGCGACATGCGACCCGTCCGACTTCTACGACGAAAACTTCACGCTCCGGCAGAGGCTCTTCAGCAAGCCCCGGCACACGGAGCTCTTCATCGTCGTGACCATGTACAACGAGGACGAGATTCTGTTTGCGCGCACCATGATCGGTGTGCTCAAGAACGTCGAGTACATGTGCAAGCGCGCCGAGAGCAAGACGTGGGGCAAGGACGCCTGGAAGAAGATTGTCGTGTGCGTCGTCAGCGACGGCCGTGCCAAGATCAACCCACGGACGAGGGCGCTCCTGGCGGGTATGGGCGTGTACCAGGAGGGCATCGGTAAGCAGCAGGTCAACGGCAAGGATGTCACGTCCCATATCTACGAGTACACGTCCCAGGTCGGCATGGTGATCAAGAACGACGTCGTCCAGCTCATCCCCAAGCAGCAGCCGGTGCAGATGCTGTTCTGCCTCAAGGAGAAGAACCAGAAGAAGATCAACTCCCATCGATGGTTCTTCCAGGCCTTTGGCCGCGTCCTGGACCCCAACATTTGCGTGCTGATCGACGCCGGTACCAAGCCCGGCGGCAGCTCCATCTACCACCTGTGGAAGGCCTTCGACCTGGAGCCCATGTGCGCTGGCGCGTGCGGTGAGATCAAGGCTATGTTGGGCACGGGCGGCAAGAACCTCCTCAACCCGCTCGTCGCCACGCAGAACTTTGAGTACAAGATGAGCAACATTCTCGACAAGCCCCTGGAGTCGGCCTTTGGCTTCATCTCGGTCTTGCCCGGTGCCTTCTCGGCCTACCGGTACCTCGCGCTGCAGAACGATAAGAACGGCCAGGGCCCGCTGGAGAAGTACTTTGCCGGTGAGACGCTGCACGGCGCCGGCGCCGGCATCTTCGAGGCCAACATGTACCTCGCCGAAGATCGTATCCTGTGCTTCGAGCTCGTCACCAAGCGCAACTGCCACTGGATCCTGCAGTACGTCAAGTCGGCTACGGGCGAGACCGACGTGCCGGACACGGCCACCGAGTTGATTCTCCAGCGCCGCCGCTGGCTGAACGGGTCCTTCTTCGCCGCCCTCTATGCCATCGTCCACTTCCACCAGTTCTTCCGGTCTGACCACTCCTTCTTCCGCAAGATTGCCTTCTTCATCGAGTTCGTCTTCAACACCATCAACATGATCTTTGCCTGGTTTGCCATTGGCAACTTCTTTTTGGTCTTCAAGATCCTGACCACCAGCTTGGGCGACCCAACTCTGCTGGGCGACGTCGGGAGGATCCTTAGTGTTGTATTCACCTGGCTCTACGGCGTCTCGCTGATGACGTGTTTCGTCTTGGCCATGGGCAACCGGCCTGCTGGTTCGGGGCCGTTCTACATGGCCATGATTGTATTTTGGGCGATTCTCTTCATGTAAGTCTTGGTTTGGTGTCTATGACGTCTTGTGTCGACCGCAAACAGGCCACTAACCTAACCCTTCTTCGCTTCTAGCTACCTCATGTTTGCGGCCATCTACATCGCCGTCATCGCCATCATCACGGATCTCAACAACAACGGCTTCAGCATCGACTCGCTCTTCAAGAACAAGGTCTTTTACACCCTCATCATCTCGGTCATGTCCACCTACGGCATCTGGCTCATCGCCTCGCTCATGATGTTCGACCCCTGGCACATGTTCACGTCGCTCATCCAGTACATGCTCCTGTCCCCGACCTACACCAACGTGCTCAACGTCTACGCCTTTTGCAACACGCACGACATCTCGTGGGGCACCAAGGGCGACGACAAGCCCGACGCCCTGCCGTCGGTCAACACCAAGGACGGCCAGGGCAAGACGGACCTGCCGGACGAGGGGGATCTCAACGCGCAGTACGAGCGCGAGCTCGGCGTGTTTGGCCGCAAGTTTGTCGCCGAGGTGAAGGCGCCCACCCCGAGCCAGCTCGAGGAGAAGCAGATGGACTACTACCGCGGCGTGCGCACCGTCGTCGTGCTGCTGTGGATGATTATGAACTTTGCCCTCGTCGCCGTCGTGCTGAGCACGGCGGGCGTCGACAAGATTCTGCCCGATAACGGCCAGACCGAGGAGCAGATCAAGAGCGATCGCGCGAATATCTATCTCAGCGTCGTGCTGTGGTCGGTGGCGGGGCTGTCGGCTTTCAAGTTTTTGGGGGCGCTGTGGTTTTTGGTGGTGAGGATGTTTAGGGGGGTTTAGTTGAGGGACTTAGATGAATTTAGGTTGGTGGTTGATACTTGGGAGAAAGTTGGGTGGTTTTTTTTGGTTTCTGGTGTAGGACCTAGTACTGTCAGCCAACCAACCAACCAACCAACCAGCGCGGCGGGAGTGGTGGTCGTGGTTGTTGGTTGTTGGGTGGTTTATGATTCATGTTTTTCGTTCTTCGGATGTGTTTGGTTTGGTTTATATCTGTGGCTTTTGTCTCTCTCTCTCTCTCTGCCTATGATTTCGGATCTTCGGAATGTTGGCGAGGTGTTTTAGGGTGTGGAAATTCCATAGAGGGAGGAGCAGAGCGTTTGTGTACCTAATTGCAGACGAATAATTTTACGGATACCCCTTGATCGAGTCTGTAAATTACTCTCAACCACCCCTACTTGGACAATGGCAGACCAGCGAACTTGGGTGGGCATTTGGTTTTGGAAGTCCTGGTGAGATGTGGTTGGCATGGAGGTGAAGCACTCCAAAAGGAACCTCCAGGAGAGCGGGTGACCTCAACATGGGTGTGTCGGCCTCGAGGGCTGAGTGATCTCCCTGGTCGTTGATGATTGCTCTTCCAGTTCCTTTCCATTCCCTTTGCTCCCTTCTTCCCGCCCACCCTCCTCCTTTCCTCCTTGGTAGGTGAGAACACTACCGGCAATAAAGACATGCCGACGGTAATAAAGATGACAAGTGTATTGAGGCTGCCGGGCGAATGGCTGCCACCAAGCGGCCAGGTCCTACTGCATTGTCCCATCTGGCTACCTCTCCGCACTGTTCTTTGGGCATCTTTCGGAACGGGCCGTTTGGATGCAACCTAGGGTTCCATTATAGGATGGTTATTGCTTTTCCTATCTTTACAGCTGACAAGATATACATACGACTTGGTTGTTATCAACCTAGAATCCTAGATAAATCGGAAATAATGGTCGGGAGAGCTCTCTCGGGACCATCACCTCCGCGTGCTGCCGCATAACTGAACTTCCCCGTTGTAGATTAGGGTAGAGCACAATATGCATGGAACGTAGCACAGCAGCCTACAGAGCGTCGACATCTCCGTGGGCAAAGCCCCGGACTTCTTGATATACGTACGGACTCATGGTATCTCCAGCTTGTGCCCGGAGGCGGGCAGCGAGCGACGACATACGACAGTGCCACGCAATGAAGATGAAATCCCTCAAATCTACGCGTCGTTTTACTTGTCCTGCTGAGAGTACAATCTTGACAACATGGGGATGCGGGTGAGGCGTCCAAGTCTCGAGTGCTAGACGACGACATTCAGAGGGGCCCTCTCAACCGAGCGCTGGGCTGAACCGTAGGGCTTATAATTTAACGAAGGAGTTTGGCTCGAGCTTGGCTATTATCAGCTGACAGACAGGCAAAGCGATCGGCCCCCCGGCGTCGATGCCCTACCGGAACCCAGAACCCAGACGAGAAGGCAAAAAGGCCTGTTCCTTCGGCCGGGTGTAAAAGTGACCGTCTTGAGGGGACGCGCAACCTCATGTGACGCAAACCTGTGAGCAGGCCCTGGAATGGGCTCGGGGATATGCAGGACGGCTCTTCAAGGGCATGTATGTTGTGCAAAGAATGCGAAGGACTGTCAAGATCGAGCAATCCGACCAGGGAAGCCGCAAACGATGCAGCAGCCCCATGATCCCTGAAAATCCGGGGTTGCCGTCTGTCGCCAACCGGGGTCGGTCCGGCGGGGTTGCCAAGCATTCAGCAACAGCCTGGACCTGGAAAGAGAAGTCGTGTCTGCAGCTCACGAGGTTTAAAAGATTTGTTGCCAAGTCTAGAGGCTCAGCATGCGCCCTAACTATAGCAGTACGCAACCGCAGTTTTCGTTGGTGCTTCCTGCTGCTGAAGCCGCAAGCACAGCCGGTCGAATGGACCGCCCAGAGTGTTGAAAGTCGTGGATTCTCTGTGACGTGGGAACGGTTCCATGCAGGAGGCGCAAAAGCCAAGTCTCGGCCCATGTCCTCTGAGATGGCGAGCGTGGTTGCACGAATTTTGAGGAAATGGCTAATGACAGACCCCCTTTATCCCTATTTATGCTCTCGCTCTACTTTGAATAACGTCGGACATTGAGGAACAGGAGAGGGTTACGAACCTACCTACCTACCAAGGTACCTTTGATTTCGAAGTCTGATGGTTGTATCCCGTCTCGCCTTCTCTCTGCCTTGCCCTTTTGCCTCCGTCTCCCTTTCCCTTCATCCTCTTCTCGGTGATTCCAGTCGATGGAGGGGTAGGTAGCCAGGATAAGTATGCCGCAGAGGGATAGGGGTCTGCCATTAGCCCAGCTCGCAGCCGGCCATGGATGGATCCGCCGAGCCCAGGGAAAGTACCGAATTGCCGGGACTCACAGCAGGACGGTACCTGGGTGGGAAGCAAACTATTGCGTAACAAAAAAGACCGCAGCGTCCCGCGTGACCGCCCCCTGAGTTTTCATCAGCTAACGGAAAGCTGGACAAGAGCTTGGCATCAAATTCTGTGTCCATCTCAGCCTGGCCACCACCTGAGTCCTGACACCATTTGCAGGCGCGTCTCAGCACAGAGCCACCTGCCATGCTGTCTTTTCGTCAACCGAGAAGGTGGCGCCCGCCGCCCGCCCTGCTTGCGCCTTTTTGTAGGCAAAATCTGCGATTCTAACGGCTGCTCAACCGGGCAAGTGCCCCGCGGTTACCTTGAGTGGTACGTACCTTGTACGACGTATACAGACCGGGAGGAGCCAATGCATGCATATTGCGCGATTCCAACGCAAGGTCATCGTGGTCATGCGGCGGCGGCCCAGAGCTCGTGCTCAAGTTGCAGCTTTGTTTGGATGGAGCGCTGAGGGGCTGACAACCACCACTTACACACCCCATCCTGGTTTTATATACGTTCCATTCTCTCTCTCTCCAGGATTTCCCCCAAAGTTTGCCGACCAGTGTCACATCAGTCAAACAAACAAACAAAACTCTCTTTCAATTTTTGAGCATCAAATCTCGAGCTCACACTTACACCCACCACAAACAAACCAACCACCCATCCACCCAACCCCCCAAAAACCACGATGCCTTCCCTCTACACAATCACCGAACCGCACCCGACAGTGCCCCAAAACAGCTACACGCACTCGGGCCGCGGCGGCCTAGGCAACTTCTTCCGCGCGCCCGCCACCACCTCCCCAAGCGGCGTGCCGATGGCAGTAGCAGCAGCAGCAGCACCCAGAACTTCATCATCAACAACAAGCCCCACCACCACCTCCTCCAGCAGCAGCAGCAGCAGCAGCACGCGCCGCTTCTACTCGGGCCGCGGCGGCGCCGGCAACGCCCACACGGCCAGCGAGCGGCCCGTCCTGTCGTTTGACGAGGAGTTTACGCGCGCCGAGGTGCGCGAGAAGACGGCCACGCTCAGCCATGTGGGGCGCGGCGGGGCGGGGAACACGACGTCGGGCTCGTTTTTTGGTGGTGGTAGTTCCAAGAAGAGCAACGATGATGATGGGTCATCGTCGCTGACACGTCGCGACTCGGCGAGTACGGAGGGGAGTGGTCGGTCGTCGATTGGGGGTGGTGGGTTTTGGGAGCGGGTGAGGAGCGTGGGGCATTGAGAACTAGGTACCTTGCTTGGTGCTCTGTCTTTGGGCTTCTTTGCGGGTTGTTTCTTTGGTTTTTTTTTTTTCCTCTTTCTTTTTACGAGCGACTTTTAGCAAGCGACGGGTTATGACATGGGAGGAACAAAAAGTCATTTTTCGGTTAACGGTACTGGAGGATGGAATCTGGGGCAACACAAGTCGTGGTTATCGACGGCGTGATGAACGGGAAGGGAGGCAGCCAGGGAGGAGACAAGAGTCGCGCCAAACTCGCCGTCTCGAGCTTTTCTCCCCGCTGTCCCCATCCACCATCAAGGACGAAAAAAAGGAGAATGTCCCGCGGGACAGGCGTTTGTTTTTTGGTCAACTGCGGTTCTTGGCTGGATGGCCTCTGTACAAATCAATATACCCCCCCACTGCATTATGGCACAATGTATTCGGTTGAATCCGGGTTCACACACACGAGTGAATGGTGATACCTTGGTTACATACAGGTGATGTTCGGTCAATCCGCGCGTTGGATGAGATAGTCCATCAATCAAAACTGGGTATCATTCGTTTTCTCTAAAACGCGCACCAATCCACCTCCGACTCCCACCATACCATCCATCCGTCTCCAACGTCATCCGCTGTAGCTCGCCGCATTATTATCTCCGCATATACACCTCATCCCGTACATGGGTCCGCCCTCATCATGCCCCTTATGTCTCGCGTACTCTCGGCAAAGATGTGTAGATGGGATAGCCTACGCACACAACATCTTTCAACCTCGTCTGAAGCCGCGGCCGGCGCACGCTGATGGTATTATGCCCTGCCTGCTTGCTCCTCCCATCCCCGAGAGCTCTCTTAGGTGAACTTGGTGTGGATGACGTCCGGATTCTCGTGCCAGTCGTCGATGCTGACCCACATCTATTTTAAGCCCCGTGTTAGCAAGATTATCATGGGGGTGGTAGTAGCGGCGGTGACAGTATGACGGACCTTTCTAAACGTGCTCAGCCCAGCAAGAATGCTGCCGCCGATCCAGGTCGAGTACTTGCGCTCCGGAGGCGCAAAGATCTTTATCCTCATGTCCTTGACGGCGACGCGTTGCACCTCGGATAGCAGCCGGTCGCCAAAGCCCTTGGTGAGGGTGCTGCCGCCCGAGAGCACGATATTCGAGTACAGGTCTTTCCGTAGGTCGAGATCGGTCCGATTGATCGAGTCGACCACGATCTGGTGCACGCCGGGGTACTCGAGACCGATGATTTCGGGGTCGAAGAGGATTTCTGGGGCGCGGAATCGTTCTGCGCCGATCTTTGGAGGGGGGAGGGTATATCAGTACTCTCACGTGTTTGTCAAAACACTCGGAAATGAAAAAAAAGCAGACAGACGCGTACCTTGAGCTTGTTCCCGTCTGGCAACACGTATTCGGCAATCCTGCCCTGGTCCAGCTTGGCGGCTGCCCACTCCTTTTCCTCCTTGCGCGGATCCCTGGCGACGTAGGTGACGGCCTCCTTTATCAAGCGCACCACCTCTTTCTCGGCGCTCGTGTGGAAGACGTAGCCGCTCTTGCGGAGCAGCGTTTGCATGTACTCGGTCACGTCTCGCCCGGCCACGTCGATCCGCCGGATGCTGCTGGGCACTGTAAACCCCTGGTATACCGGCACGGAATGCGAGACGCCATCGCCGGCGTCCAGCACTACACCCGTTGTCCGGCCGCTGGCGTATAAGGAGAGGACGGCTTGGATAGACGTGTAGAGAGCTGGTACGTTGAAGGTCTCGAAAAGGATCTGGGCGGCCGTGTCGCGGTTGGAGCGCGGATTGAGGGGTGGCTCGGTGAGAAGCACGGGATGCTATATGGCAGGGTCAGCCTCTTTTGTGGACCTCAGAGGTCTGGGGGTTTAGAGGGTACCTCTTCACTCAGGGTTTTCAGCCCCTCGTCGTACACATATGACCAAATCTTCTCCATGTCGTCCCAGTCCGTGACGATGCCGTGCTCCAGCGGATATCGAATCTTGAGCAGCCCACGCAGCTCGGTTGCCGCCTTCTGGCCGATGAACACCTCGCCCTCCAGCGCGCCGGCCAACACGCGCAGGTGCTTCGGCCTCCCTACCCACGAGGGGAAATGACACTTGGGCACATCCTCTCCGGCGAAACCAGCTCGTATGGTGCCGGACCCGTTGTCGAGCACAATGGGTGCGTTGTGCAGCGTGTCCGCCATCTTGTTGCTCAAAGTGCAGGGCAGGCTATTGTCTCAACATGTAGTGCTCAAAGTGGTGGTTGTTATTCGGAGTCTTGTCGTGCGCTAGCAAAGCCCTTGCTCCCTGCTACCTTGCTCCCTCGCTCAATTGTGATGGTGTTTCGGCCACAAATGGGAGCTAGTTAGCGTCTTCTTCGTCGAGATGGTCTCGACTCTCGTGTTTGTGTCCTGCAGAAATAAGATCGGCGAAGAATGTGTGTCTAGATATTTTGAGAACGTGGCGATTGCTGGTCTTCGTCTGTTGTCCAAGGGGGTCGTCTGTTTGCCAACTTCAAGTTCCAAATCACGACGCGTTCTTCAAGGGGCGTTGCGTGCAGCAGGGCGCATCATTGGCAGTTGTAGCAGTTGGCCTGAGCTCGGGTGTGGGTCCCAGAGACAGAGCAGAAACACGGGCCACTTTGATGAGCAACACTCTTATCGATACGGAAGGCCCCTCGCCCTCAATGGCCAATCGAGGTGGGGGTGAGCTTTAGCGTTCATTCTGCAAACGCAGCGGGTGGTTACAGTGGGGAGCTGGTCCGTTTATTCCGTACATCTCATGTTCATTCTTGTTCTACGTTCATTTCTGATTTGCATTGAATTGTAAGTACGATTTTATTGCTGCACCACTGGAAATCTCCTCTCCTCCTCTCTACCGCTTCAGCCGAGTCTCGAGCTGCACGGTTGCGCCAATGACGGACGGCCACACCTTGACCAGTTCGAGGCCGACGGCATCAAACATGGCGTTGAACTCGGCCATCGTCTTCTCCTTTCCGGTGATGGACATCAAGTTCAGATCCAACCAGTACAGCTCCTTCAGACGGCCCGTCTCAACCTGCTCCGGAACCAACATGTCGCAGACGATCAGGCGGGAATCCGGGCCCATGGCCGAGACGGTGTTCCTGAGGATGTCGAGGCACACGGACGGGTAGAAGTCGTGGAGGAGTCGCCGCATGAAGTATACGTGCGCATCTTTGATGCGGTCAAGGTCAGCATGCCGGATCCTCACTCACTCGCTCACGACACGACACGACTGGGGCAGACTCACTCTTTACCGGCTGCGGCGTGAAGATGTCGTACGGCATCGCCTCGATGTTTGGAAGGTCCTCAGGCTTCAGCGTGTCGATGACAACGGGCAGGTCCTGGAGGATCAGCTTGCCGCCATAAGCCCCGGGGACCTCCTCCTGAAGCTTCAGCAGCGCCTGGCCACGGCCGCCAGCGACATCCACGAAGAACGGCCGCTCCGGCTCCTTCTCCACATTCTCCTTGAGCGATTCCCACGGGAACATGCCCGTAATCGGCATGTTCTTGTCGATGATCTGGAGGCATTTGTTCCAGATCTTGCGCTGTTCGGGGTTCTCGTCGATGGCGTCATAGTATGACTTCCCCTCCCTGCCGATGCTGAAGCAGAAAGGCGACTTTTTCAGGTCATACAGTTCCTCGGGCGTGTGTGTCTTGAAGTAGTCGGGAAGCGTCATGTACATCTTGTTGAAGTCCATGCAGAGAACGAAGAAGGGACCCTGGCTGTGGAGCTGATAGGCCTGTGAGAGCGCGTTGTGCGCGTACGAATCAGGCGCCGGTTCGGTGAAGAAGCCGGCGACGATGACGACACGCATCAACCGCTGGATTGCCGTTACGTCCATCTTCATCTCGGCCGCAAGCTTCTCGGCCGTGATGGTGCCCTCGTCCGGGACCTTGGTGATGGCGCCCGTCATGATCAGGGTGTACATGGCACCGGCGGTGCACATGGTCTCCTGCTGCCTCTCCATCACATCGACCGGCGTCTCGAGCAGGGTGCGCACCTTGTCGACACGCTCGAGGAGGACCAGGTGCTCCGCCTGTGACGCCCGCGGGAGGCTCTTGAGAGACTCGACGAGCTCCTCGGCGGCTCGGAGTGCTGCGCTTGTGTCGTCCATGGCTGGCTGCTTCAAGGATACTCTGAACAAAGTTGGGGGGTCGGGAATGCGGTCTTTGAGTCCTCGGCAGCGTGAGTTGGGGGGGCAAAGAGCGGAGGGGCACCTCAAGGGGTTAATAAATGCGCAGCAGCTAGTGAGAGCGACCAGGGCCTGTCTTATTCCCATCACGAACCCGCATTCTCATGTGGGCAGCATGGTCGACCTGGGGGCATTCAGTGCCGGCCAAGACGGCCAAGAGATCAGCTAGTTCCCCGCGCGGTCCGCCCCCTCCCGGAGACGACAAAAAAGAAAACCTGGTTGGCAGTGAAAAGGGTCGTCCCGCGTCAGTCCCCTGGCAAGCGGGCTGCCATCCTGACTCTTGCTCCTTCGTGGGGGACAGGAGGGGGTCGTTCGTCAACCAACGTCCCGGAAACCCCGCAGAACAACCGGTTCGCTGGGCGGGTCCATGGTTGTTGATACGTCTCGGTTAGACGAAGCCGGAGCCCACCAACGACAGGATAAAACCATTGGCCGCTGGATGGCAACCCTGTTGATGGACATCCATAGCGCATGTACGTTGACGAGTAGGGGCACAAAATCCCACAAAACCCCTCCGGCGCCATTCCGAACAAGGTCCTCGGCTTGCGCTAGACTCGGCTCGCTCCCCGGTGCGCAACCTATGTAGAGAGGGGAAACGTACCAGTCTCGGGGGCCAACAAAACGCGGAAGAAAGAGACCGGAGGCAAAAGAAGGTCCCAACCGGCTGGCTCTGCCAGGTGTTCTTCCTGTGGTGCGACCTCTCCCCGGAGGTCGGGTCTCGGATCCCTGCGACACACACACAGCGGAAACTCCATTGTCAAATCAGAGCTTGCATTTGCACATCTGGTGGCGTCGAGCGTGATCCGTCCACCGACGGTGGCTGCTGCTCGGACGCCGGCGACAGTCTCACAAGTTCATTTCCTCTCTTTGCACGATGGAACATAAGGTCAGACTTTATTGCTAACGTCGCGCGTGGGCAGGTCGGGGTAGTCTAATAACTAGTTACCTGCCAAGTACTTTAGCGGAACCGGCACGACCGGCTTCTCCGCAGCAGCCTCCACCCCTGGAGAGGGTATGTACTCCGTACCACCGGAGTCACCGCCTTGTCTCCCCCGGTTTCCTCGGTGGGCCATGATCCCCAAGACCCACGACGGAACGGGAGCAGCCTAGTACCCAATGTAGCACGACCTTCCAGGGCTGCCAAGGAGCGGTCGCTCCATCCGTCTTTTGTCGCTCGGCACCGACCACCCGGCTCTCCGCAATTCGACATTCGACGTTCTTTTTCTCCCAGTAACCAATCTCCACCCTCTCTTGCCCCACGGATCGATATATCCCCGATATCCTCGAAGCCGGCGTAGAACACCATGGCGGACCAGGAGTCGCCAAATAACACCATTGAGGCAGACGAGGTAAGTTTCACGCGACTGTCGGGGCTCGACTTTTGTCTTTTGCGCATGCCTGGTGGAGCCCGAACTGACCCAGAGTGCCGCAGCGATGGGAGAATTCCAGCATTGACGACGAGGTGGGTGTTTTTTTATGAAATTCCAAGATATTGGGAGGTCATCGGCCAACTGAAACATCGCTTTGGGGACATAGGGCGCCGAGGTGGCGAGTTCCGGGTCCTCGTTGGCTTCGATTACGTCGTCGGTGCTTCGGGGCAAGGTTGAGGATGGGCGGGTCTACGCCGTGTACGGCAGGGAAGGTTTGTTTCCCTTTCTCGCGTTGCACCCCCGGGCCGGGGACGGCATGAGAGAGGCTGAGTCAAGGTTGGCTAACGTGGGGGGGTGGGCTAGAGTACGGCATGCCGATGGATGATGTGGAATTGGACAGAATCGGTCAGTCTTTCTCAGCACCCTTTATTCGGTTCTATGGTTGGGAAAACAACTATTGGGACCCTCCTAAAACGATCACGAAGAGGGGGAGATGGGCGCTGACACGGATGGTCAGATATGTGCCACGCAAAGTATTATGCACTACTCGAGAAGAATCGGTTCATCGCACCCATCACAGAGAACCCTCAGAAGATATTAGATCTAGGCTGCGGAACAGGTAAGTAACTTCTTCGCACTGGGCGCCATGCACGATCGGGCCGACCCGACAGTTACCGTGGCGCTTCGGAACTGACACGTGTCTCAGGCATATGGTCAATCGACGTTGCCGATATGTATCCTTCTGCCGATGTATGGACTGCCCAAGCCGCGGAATTGTTGCAGTGTGTATCTAACCTGGGGGTGCTAGGTGATTGGAGTTGACATTGCGCCAACACAGCCTGAATGGTGAGACATATTCGAAAAGACTCAAAAGCGTGAGGCCGGCAACTGACTGACGCAGGGTCCCGCCAAATTGCCACTTCGAGCTCGACGACATTGAGCAAGAGTGGGCCTGGAAAACAAACTCGTTCGACTTCGTCTTTGCGCGCGACCTCATCCTTGCCGTCCGGGACTGGCCAAGACTGATAGACCAGACCTATAGGTAGGATACTCGTCGACGACGACTGGGGACCCCCCGACTATTCATTCCCGTACTGACCAGTTCTCACAAAGACACCTCAAACCAGGGGCATGGGCCGAATTCCAATGTGTAACCGGCGTACTAGGCTGTGACGACAACTCGCTGCCCAAGGACAGCGCGATGCGCAAATTCTCCGATGCCATGTACGACAGCACGAAGGTGTTTGGCACGCCCATCGACGACCCGACGCGATGGAAGGGCTGGTTCGAGGACCGCGGCTTCGAGGAGGTCACCGAGGTCGTCTACAAGATGCCGTGCAGCCCCTGGGCGAGGGACCAGCGGCTCAAGCTCATCGGCGCCTTTGAGATGGAGAATCTGTTGTATGGCCTGAGCGGCATGGTGACGAGGCTGTTTGTCAAGGCGCTGAAGTGGTCGCCCGAGCAGGTGCAGGTGTTTTTGGTGGATGTGAGGAAGGAGATCAAGAATCGTAACTTGCATTGCTACTGGCCGTAGTGAGTATTCTTTTTTTTCCCCTTCATCTTTTTTTGCTTCTCTGGGGAACTTGGGCTGGGTTACTGACATGATGAAGCTACGTCGTGTACGCACGCAAGCCAGGCGGGCCGAGCGGGCCACCAAGCATTCGGAAAGTGGCGCCACCAACACCCAAGATAGACGTGAAGTCGTCACCGTAAGCCCCCTATTGGTCTGGATTGTGGAGTTGGGGGAGTTCAGTTTATGTTTCAACCATACGCCATATTGTTTTTGGTTTCATAGCGAGAGAAGGTTGCAATTTCAGCGCGCTGACGACAAACAAGTACATCATCTTGGACAACACATGTGCATATTCCCCCTGGTTTTCTTTGCTTAATCTCAACTGTGCATTTCTTTCTTTTTTTTCCATAGCCATGGCGGTGCGATTGTCGAAACTGTTTTTATATACCACCAGAACAGATATCTTTTTATATACACACCACAACAACAACAAACATCATCTAACCCACCACACCACGCAAAATGCTCCTCCCCATCCTATCCAACTCCCAACAACGCCAACAAAGACCAAACAAAACCCATTATATGTGTGTACATCGTGTATTTATGTATCCCCCTCATCGCATCCCCCCATCAAGCAAAATAGGCGCGAGAGTAGGCCACCCAAGAAGCGCGAAACCGAGCGGGAAGAATCTGTTGTTTTTTGTTAACATCCCTCATTAGCAAACCACCTCATTTTGGAAATAAAACAAAACAAACGATGCCCCAGAAGAATTATATATAAACGTACACGACAGCCTGCTTAGCAGACCTCTTGACCAGCCTGCCCCAGTCGGCGGGGGCCGACCGGCTGGCCACGGGCAGGCGCTGGAAGGGGTGCGACTCGAAGGAGCGGGCAAAGGACCGCAGGTTGTGCATGATGGAGAAGGGTTGCTGTCGGCGGGCGAGTTGTTGTTGGGCTTGGAGTATGGGGCGGAGAGCGGTGCGGGCGAGCATTTTGTCTTTTTTTCTTTTCCCTTTTTTCTTTTTTTATGTTTTGTTGGTGGTACAAGGGGTCAAGTTGAGAGAGAAGTTCTGGTTAAAACTCGGAGGAGTTCAACAGAAGTGAGATTGGTGAGTGAGGGGAGGTTTTGTTTTTTTGGTGATACAATATTGAAGGGAGATGTGCCGTGTCTTGCGAGACTAGTGAGATGTTTGTTTGATGATACAAACCACCACCACCACCACCAACGGGACCATCGCCATCTTATACCAACCCCCCCGAACCAAAATATCCCCATAACTCCAAAGCCGAGACTCTCAATCAAGTCATCACATCGAGCCATACCATATCATACCATGCCACGCCAGACCCGACCCGACCCGACCGGAACATTGTAAACGAGTCGAAATACGGCGCAGACAAGCAAGGCAAAGAAAGAGAAGCTGCAGAAATCATGCCAAACCCGCCCGAAACCATCCCATCCCTCGCGCAGCTTATACGTGCGCAGCCAATGGGCGTCAAGCGTTGCCTGGCAGGACCGTCCGACGTTTGCTGAGGGTCTGGTGGGAAATGGCACGATTTTGGGATGAACTCGACTTGTCCATGGCGGGGCCTTGGTTGAAAGGTGGGCTGAGCCAAGAAGTGTGCTTCCGGGGCTGTCCGGGGGTCGTCTCTCTGTCTCTCTTTTTGCTAGGGGGTGATTGGTTTGGTTGGGGGGTTATTATGGGGCGGGTTGACTCTTGGGAGATTCAGATTCATGACCAGTTCGTTCCTTTTTCTTTTTGCTACGTATGCCCCTTTCGCGCGGGCGGCCGCTGCCGTCAGAATGGTGGCTGGTTCGGGTCGATATGTTTCGGGAGCATGCAGGTCGCGGTGGTGACGCCATTCGGATAGTTTCTGGAACGGTTCCCAGGCTGTCGGGACGATGCGGGTGGTACGGAAGACGAGAGGGCAGTTTGGAACATAACCACTCGAGTGCCCGAGCACTTTGGCAATTTTTCCTAGACACACCCTAATGTTTGACTAATAGACGGAAGTTCCACTCCCAATAATAGCATTTAATTCATTTATTACATACTAAGCCCTAACCCTACTACTTGCTTGGTGCATCGCGCCAACCACTGCATCGCGCCAACCACTGCAATGCAACAACCCACCCGGGGCCCGGGGCCAGTGCATCGCGACAACCACCACCATTCAATGCATCGCGATAACCATCGCAACAACCACTTTTTCAATGCATCGCAACCACTTTTTCAATGCATCGCAACAACCACTTTTTCAATGCATCGCGATAACCACTTTTTCAATACATCGCCGATATATTGAATGGCGGTTGTTGCGATACATTGAAAAAGTGGTTGTTGCGATACATTGAAAAAGTGGTTGTTGCGATGCATTGAAAAAGTGGTTGTTACGATACATTAAATGTACTTGTCGCGATAGTTGTCGCGATCGAATGGTGGTGGTTGTCGCGATGCACTGGCCATTGGGTTGCATACTTGGTATTGCTAAGGTAGCCGGCCCGACAGAGCTGTACCTCGCACTGCTGGGCAGCTAGCGACGGCCCGTTTCGGCCTGAAAAGAGCGGTAAAAGATTGTTAAATAGGGTATAAAAGCTGTCAGTATTTGCATTTAAATGAGAGGTTGATGTAAAACGGTGTATTGAGTGCACTGCACTTGGGGTGTTTGTAGCCTGTGCCAAGATCCCAAAGTGGTTATGTTCCAAACTGCCCTCTCGTCTTCCGTAGGTGGACCAGGGGACTTATGCAGGTCAGGTCAGGTCATGCACAACTCACACGACAGCCAACAGCCAACGGCAACACTGGGTATCATATTCTATTCACTCCCAACCACCCACACCCCTACGCCCTAACCACGGTCGTCCCGTCGGCCGGCTCCAGCAGCTTCCAGTTGCACACAATCTTGTTCTTGGCGAACTGGGCGATGATGCGCTCGGCGATCTCGGCAAAGTTGCTGGTCGCCAGCGCGAGGATGGTCGGCCCCGCGCCCGACAGGCAGACGCCCAGCAGGCCCGGCTGCGTGCCCGGCGTCATGGACTCGACAATCTCGGTCAGCCCCGGGATGAGCGTCTGCCGGTACGGCTGGTGCAGCTTGTCCTGCATGGCCAGGTAGATGAGCTCCGGGTCTGGCGGCGACTGGCCGAGGGCGACGGGGAGGAGCGCGATTCTTTGGAGGTTGAAGGTCTGTTTCCCCCGTCTGTTAGTTGATTGCTGTGTGTGGGTACAAAACCAAGTGTGTGGGTGTCTGTGTGAGACAAAAAACATACCACGTCTGGCCGGGGGTATTGCGCCGGCAGCACCTCGCGCGCCTTGGCTGTGGGGACTTCAAACTCCGGGATGATGGCGACGGCCTTGATCTCGGGCGCCCAGGGGAACTTGATGTGGTGGCCGATGCCGTTCGGCGGCGCCGGCGGCTTGGAGCCCGTGTCGACACCCCCGGCCGGTGCGGGGAGCACCTCGCTCAGGGGGATCTCGACGCGCGCCACGTCCTCGGGGGTCAGCGGCTTGAGGTAGGTGCCCACGAAGCCGCCGAACAGAGCAGCGCCGACATTGTCCGGGTGGCGTTCTGTGTCCTTGTCAGTCATATGTGTGTGTAGGCATATAAACCAGAGAGACTACTCACCAATCATCAAGCAAAAGTCAAACAGCCTCTCGGGCGTGAGATGGTGCAGACCACCGCACTCCTTGCCCAGCATCACGCCCGCCACGACGGCAGCCCCCGACGACCCGAGCCCCCGGCCCAGCGGGATGGGGTTCTTGATGTGCACGTGCGTCTCGGCGGGGAAGCTGCGCTGGTCGTGGCAGCGCAGCACGTACAGGGCGACGCGCGTGAGCAGGTTGACTTGCGGGTCGAGGCTGATCTCGTCGGTGCCCTCGCCCTCGCCCTCGTACGTGATGCGGCAGTTGAGCGGATGCTCCGAGCTGGACTTGGACCGGTCGATGGTGACGTGCAGCTCCAGGTACATGGACAGGGCCAGGCCAATAACGTCGAAGCCCGGGCCGATGTTGGCGCTGGAGCACGGCGTTTTGATGACGAAAGACTCGGAGGGCGCCATGGTGATTATCGTGTGTTTTCCCCTCTTTTCTTCCTTTTTTCTTTCTTTTTTTAGGTAGTTGTTATGTCTGGGGTTGATTCGCTGATTCACAGGTGAAAGCGGACCAACTCACAAATCGCTTCGTCCCGGCCGCGTGGTTGTTTAAGTCACGGTCCGAGTGACTGATAATTCGATTTTTTGCTGGGTCCGGCCACCGATTGCGGAGCGGGGGTGGCTGCCGGTCCACCGGTCTAGCATGCCCGTCCCCCCCACCAGCGGCTACAGCCGGGGGGTGGCCACCCAGAGACTGATGCTGACACAAGATAGACATCCCACATTGGCGACCGAGAAGAGACAATACAATACCATTGATTCAAAGATGCAGTTATGATTATAATGCAATGTCTATTCCACGACTCCTTGCTTGCTTGTTTGCACCCAGTCACTCACTCCCGAATATCAACCACGCAACCTGACAACCTGACATGACAGCCCTGTACTGAATACTGAATAAGAACGTCCATCTCAAACCAATCCAAACCAACAACACTGCCATAACGAGTATGGGGTATCAGTCAAGACTCGCTGCCATGCTCTGAAAAACACCTTTTCCCATCCCTACCCGTGAACCACAAGTCATCGGTCAGTCCAAACAGGCCTAGCTTTCTCAAAAGCCAACAACAACACCCGCGCACCCACGCCCCCACGCCAACCATCCATCCATCCCCTGTAAACATCTCACCTAAGCAACACAACAAAACAAGAACCAAAAACAGCAAAACGGTGCGGCAAAAAAACCGAGTTCAAGTGTCATCATATCAGTCGTAACCAACAACAGCAAAAACACGCAAAAGTAAGTAGGTAAGTGGGGGTTCCAGTCGGTTAGGAAAAAAACCTCTCTCCCCTTTCCACAAACAAACACCCCCCCTTTCTCTGATGTTCATCCCAAGATTGCTCTCTTTCCACCAGTCCTTTCCCAGCTAGCCAGCCTTTCCCAGCCAGCCTCGTGTGTTTCATTCCTTTGGCTTCCTTCCTCCCTTCCAACACTCCCGGAAAGTTAGTTTCCAACACAGTTGATATCCCACACTGCCCCCCCGCCTTCAATCAACCATCCCAACCCATCCCATCCCATCCAAATCACCAAGTAAGTGTACATTTGAAACAGACACGTCGCTAACCAGCCAACCAACCAACCAACCAACCAACCGACCTGTGAACCTCCAATCCTATCCCATTTCCACCGCACCACCCCCGAAAGCAGGCAGAATCTCCTTCCTTTCCTCTCGTCTCCCTAAATTAGATAAAAAAAAAGACGTAGACGTCAAAGGCCACGCACGATGTAGACGTAGATTCACAACCCCTCCCTCCCCCCCAAGACAAGACAAGGCCAACCGGCAGCCCGTCCAGTCCAGTCCAGCATCGCGTGTCAAAACCCTTCTTCTCTTTTTCTCTCTCTCTCCTTTCTTTCTTTCTTTATTTCTCTCTCTCTTTCTGTTCTCCCCACAACCACAACATCTCGAGAACAGCCGACAAAACAACAACCCACGACGTCAGGCAGTCCCGCCCCCCGCCGACGGAGCACTCTTCACCTAAAAAGTCTCCGAGTCCTGCGAGCCCATCGTGCCAAAGGTATCTACATCAAAAAAGTGTCAGCTCAACTGTAGTTTCTCCCGTAAAATGCCAAGACACCAAAATAAAAGAGAGACAAAAATAGGAGAGACAAAGAAAAGAGAGACAAAAAAAGAGACAAAAAAAAGAAAAAAGACAAAAGACAAAAAAAGAGAGAGAAAAGAGAGCCAAAAAAAGGAAAAAAACTAACCTCTCTTCCTCCTCTCCTCCTCCTCCGACCCCAACTCCATCCCCAACCCAGACCCCTCACTCCCCCTCCCCATCCCCTTGGTGCCCGTAGGCGTCATGGGCCGGGGCCCGCTCGGCCGCCGGTTGACCCCCGACGACAACGCGCCGCTCAGGTTCCGGTTCTCCAGCCGCGGGCTGCTGCTGCCTTCGCGGCTGTGTTGGCTGTGTTGGCTGTGGTGGCTGTTGTGGCTGTGGCTGATGTAGCTGGCCGTGGGCACGCCGTGCGTCATGGTGCCGTACCCGCTCTCGACGCTGTGGTGCGGCAGCGGGCTGCCGTTCTTCTCCTGCAGCTTGCTGAGCCGCTTGTTCTGCGGCGGCGTGGCGGCCGCGCTCCGTGACAGGGTGGGGCTCGAGGGCGCCTGCTGGTCGAGCGCCTCCTTGGGCGGCCGGGGTGGGGGCCCGCCGGCCGTGGCCGTCATGTTGGCCGCTGTGGCCGGGGAGGACGTCCACTGCTGTTGTTGCTGGTAGTGGTGGTCACCTGCTGCTGCGCCGTAGCTGTCGGTGTGATGTTGCTGCCCGAACCTGTGCAGGCTGGTGGCGGAGCCGGCCCAGTCGGCTGACCTGGGGCTCCGGGGCGAGTCGTAGCCCAGCGCTTGCGACTCGAGCGCCGCCTTGAAGCGCTCTGTCTGCCCCTGGCGTGGTTGCGGGTGCACCAGGTTCAGCGAGTCGCGGTGCGCCTTGTATTTGGGGTCCTCGGGCGTCATGTTCATGCTGACCCAGTTAGCTTCAGCCTGCGAAGGCGACGACATCTGTTGTTGTCCGTACATCGGGTCGCTATGGTCCTGGTGGTAGCCATGCGGCAGATCCGTCTCCGAGAACCCCGTATGAAGCTTGTCGGTCTGGAGAGGTTGGGGCGCCGTGAACTGGTAGTTGTCTTGGTAGTGGTCCAGGGATCCTGAGCGGGATGCTGCGGTGGGGAATTGGGCGTTCTCGTCCTTGCTAGATTGCTTGCTGTGGCGGGACTCTGGCACACCGCTTGAGGCTGTCGTTTCAGACCACCGCGACATCTTGAGATTGCGGAACAACCAGCTTGACCTTCCCGACTTTGGCTTCTTGCCCTCCTCCGTCCGGGGGGTGTTCTCATTGCTCATCGACGTCTGCGTTTGCGCCGCTGCGCCGGGTGGGGTTGCCAGTGGTACCGAGCTGCCGCGCTGGTCCTGGGCAGGCGTCATCAGGTGGACGTCTTCGTTTATTCGCCCATGGTCATAGTCCTCTTCGTTGTCTTCGGGCACGGTACTTATCCTGTGCGCCGAGGCCTTGCGGTCATATCCGGGCTTGGCTGAGGTCCCACGGGATTGGATGGAGAGGTATCCGGATTGAGACCCATGGCTGGCGGTCGAAGTGCCGGCCATGCCCTCGGGTTCATAGCCATGGTCATGCTCATCCTGGATATCGGGCTGCATGTGGTCGTACGGTTGCTCGCCCTGGTTGATCTGGCCCGGGGCAGTTTGCGCCTTGAGAACGTCGACTTCGGTCAGAAGCTGCATGAGCATGTCCTCAATCCTCCCGAGATCGTTTGCCCCCTTAGCACCCAAGCCCTTTAGCGCACGTCGGAATATGCTCCTCTTCTTAGCATTGATGTCGTCGCCATTGAGGGTAGGCGCTTGTGAGCCGCCACCCTGGATCGAGCGGGGAGCGCTGCCGGGGTAGGGACGCGGACCATTGATGGCACGCTGGACCGTCTTCTCGGTGTTTTCCTTGACCTCGGTGATGATGACATCCTCGGTGTCTGCGAGCAGCCGCTTGAGATCTTCAAAGTTGTTGCGCATCTCCGTCGCAGACCGGACGAGGGTCACCAGGATCTCGGTGTCCCGTGCACTTCGCTGGGCATCGCGGACCATCAACTGCGAGCAATGTCAGTGGTGTGCAATTTAAAAAAAGGCAAGTCGCGAATACTTACGTGTTGCATCAAAGCAACAATGTCCTTGGACTCAATGCTCTCGATTCCCGTCCCGGTCGCGGCGTCGTACATGGGTGAGCCCATTCCCTGAGACATGCCGCTGAGGTGCCGGCCGTGATTGGGGTTGGCGTAGAACGGATCCTCAACGCCAGGGCCACCGGCGCCCCGAGCGAGGTCAAAATCAACACCTTTGCCGTTCGCCGCCTGGACGTCGGGCGTCTTGTTGGGGCCCTGCGAGATGTAGCCCTCGTCCACCTTGTGGCCGAGCGGACTGCGAGTGCCATAGAGATCGCCAAAGCCCGAGTTGTCAAAGCCTGGCCCCCCAAGCAGAGTGTTGTTGATGTCCGGGAGGTTCGCGATGGGGCTGGAACCCTCGTAGGGATTTGTGATGAGCGTATCGCGCTTCTTGTCTTCGGAGGTGCGGTACCACTCGTCATGTTCCTGGCTCGGCTGACGGCTATGGTTTTGAGCGGCCGCCATACCTGCAGCTGCGCCGAGAGCGGCGGCGGCACCGGCGACGCCCGCCGAGCCCGGAGACGCGTGCGCCCCGTTCAGGTCCTGATAATCGACATCATCCTCATGATACTGGGGATGCTGACGGGGTGTGGCATCTCCAGCCCAGCGTTCCTCCTCTTCATCGCGGCCTCCCTCTCCACCGAGAAGCGATGGGTTGGTCAGCAAGTCATCATCGTGCCAGTCGCCGATTTCCGGCATGGGATCATGCGGATCGGGCATGCTGCTGAAGCCCAGCTTGGGCTGCTCCGTTTCGTGAACCAGTCGCTCGGCACTGGCCGTGTCGATGCCCGGCCGCGGCCCGTTCTGGGTGCGCTCCTTGAATGACCTGTTGCGTTGGACACCCGCTCCTTGGAACTCGATCTCGTCGTCGGAAATGACCTGCTGTCCTTTGGCATTCTGGGCCCTGAGAACGGCGGCAGCGGCACCGACCGCGGCGCTGGTGATTGCTGCCTCCGACACGGTTGGCGACTGTCGGTAGGTCGCCTGAGGCACCTTCCGGCCATACTCGTCAAGCTCGTACTCGGCAAACTCACGAGACCGGTGGCTTCCAGATACCGGAGTCTCTGCCCGCTCCTCTGTGTAGTCGCGCTGACTACCCACGGACCGCTTCGTCGGGGTCCCCGGGTCGCGAGACCGCTCCTCCTCGAGCGTAGCCATCGACTCACGCCCGTTGTACTGCTGGTTCCCGACCGCGCTGGAGGAGCCGGTCAAGGCTGAGCCGTCAAGCATTGACCCATCGACGAGAGACGCCACGTTTGATTCAACGCCGAGGTGGTGCACGAAACCGGGATTCAGGCCCACGGCACGGACGGCTTCGCCAGAAACAACTCGGTCAAGCTCGCTGCCGGCCGGACTTATGGCATTATCCTGATAAACACCGGAGCTCCTTACGCTTCGGCCGTCATCGAGGACTTCGTGGCTAGGCCGCGAGTGTATAGACCCATCTTGCGTGCGGTGTGTAGCCCTCGACTCGTGGTTCGGTGCCTCGCTGCCGGCTTCTGTGTAGCCCGAAACACTCGGGATTGGGCTAAGACCCCGCCGCTCGGGCTGGTATGGGACGTACTTGAGCGGAGGGGGGACATCCTGGGTGCTGTAGTAGTCGTAGGGGCTGTCGGGAGCATATGCCGGGGCGGACTCAGAGTCGTCATCCTCCCCGTCGTCCTCTTGTTGGTATTGTTTAGAGGTGCGCGAAGGTACTCTCTTACCGTTGTCGTCAATAATGAATTCGTCCCACTCCCCGGTTCGTTGATTGGGCAATACTTTGAGATCTCCGTGAGAGATATTGGCGTGCTGAGTCCCCAAAGATTGAAGGTTGATTGAGTTTCTGGTTGGGGTTGGGGTCAACGACGGAGATGGCTGATCGTTGTGAATCCCATGGCCTGGAGTGAGCTCTTCGCTAGCCGAGTGGGGACGGTCTGTGTCGGCAGACAGGATCGATGCCCTCGTAACATCAGAGGCGTTCATGTCGCTCATCAGCGGCATCGGCGGAACTGGCGGACCAAGTTCTGATTCTTCGTCCTCGAGAGTAAGGTCGGACCCACGACTCCGCATCTCGGCCCTGCGTCGCCGCCTCGAGCGCTGCTTGTCGTCCGAAGGCGAGGGAAGTATCTCATGGGCAGCGATAGCGGCAGCGCCGATGGCCGCGCCAGCGGCGGCGGCAGTTTTGAGGCGGTCGGTGCTGCGCATTGGAGTGGCGTCGAAATCACGTTCGTCCTCTACGGAGTCATGGCTGAGGGCACTGCTGTCTTCAAAGTCATTGCGGGCTTCCCGATCCCTGCTCGCTTTGCTTCTCATGCTGTCTCGCGGCGTGACAATATTCTTGTCAGTGGCTCCCGAGCGCCGTCTGTCGTTCGCGAACTCATCCCTCGAGGCTGTTGTTGTTGTTGTGATGGATGTGGCAGAATCACGGCGACTCTTGTGTCTGCTTTGTTCCCTCTTCAGAGCGTTGAGTTCGGGCAGGATAAGACGGCGGATGGCATCCTCGACGGTCTCGAGCAGCTTCGGGTTGTTGATGGACGAAGCCTTGGAAGCGCTTGAGCGGATCGAGTGTTGATCCATGGACCGGTGGCTGGGGGTAAAGGCAGATGAAACCATACTAGAATCGGCCGCTGATATGAGAGAATCGGCCGGCCCCTTGGATCTTCTGGCACGCTCGGCGTATTTCTCCTCCTTGCTCAGGCTGCTAGTCCGGCTTTTGCCTGACCTATGCTTGCGGTCCTTGTCCTTGTCCCGGGTCTTGGACACGACCATCCTGTCCCGGTCACGGTCTTCGCGGCTCTTGCCTCGAAGTTTATCGGCAGCGGCGGCGGCACCCAGTCCTGCGGCAGCTCCAAGAAGATAGTCGCCTGTCCGAGAGGGGCTTCTACTCCTGTGGCTCCCCTTGATTTCGGACATGCCAAACGACGTGGCGGGTCCGGACCCGTCAAGGAAACTGTCGGCCGGGATGGCTGAAATTTCACTCATCGTGGGCGCATGGTAGCTGGTCTTGCTATCGGCGGCCGGGATTAATGGGCTCGCCGGGCGGCGGCGACGGGCGTTGCCACCACGGTCAATCTCAATGTCAATCGGGTTCCGGCTGACGTTGCTCTCCTCCGTGGCCGAGGCATACGAGCTGGCGTCCTCCATCTCGCCGCTGAGCAACGAGAGACCCTCGAGATCGCTGCGGGTGGGACCACTGATAGCAGCAGCAGACCGGCGGTTGGGGCTCGACTTCCTCGACTTTGTCCGCGTGATTTTGATGCGGTCCCGATCCGAGCCACCCTTCGACCGGTGTTTGCTGCTCGGTGTGAGGCGGACGCGGACGCTTGGTTTCCGCTGGTCGCCAGTACTGGATGTGCTGGTCGGCTTGCCGCCTTCAAAGTATTCTATGAGCAGTGAGGTTTGCGATTTGCTGGCGCGGTGGCCTGTCTTGATGGTGACGGGCGTGCCGTCGTCGGGGAGCGAGTACGAGGATTGCTCGTCGCCGAGTTTGGACACATCAGATCCAACTTCGCTTGGAAGGGCAGTTAGAATCGTCGAATTGGTTTCGGTGGGCGCAGGCAACGGTGGCGCAGATCTCTTTTTACCGTCGGCGCCCATCGTTGTGTTGCGCGCCAGCGGGCAGCTATGATGTTCGTTAGGTATCAGCGGCCCCGCGTTTCCGTGGCCCAATTAATCCCTTCCACGGGGTCCCTTCCACCGAGTCCCTTGCCGAGTGTCCAGAGGCGGGCCGGGTTGGAAATCAAAAGCCAGGGATAAAACACACAAAAAAAGGCCAGCAAGAAATGTGTCGGGCGCAAAGTCGTCGACGGGCTTCCGTTAGGAGGGCATTAGATGCGGGAAAATCTGTGAACCGCGTGGGGAATGTGAGCAGGCAGTCGTCCCATAGGCGAGCTTCGAGGGGGGGCGCGGCGTAGCACAGCCAGTCCGCCGGCAGAAAAAAACAGAAAGCGATGTGCGCCTAGGATGCTGCACTAGAATATTGAAAGTGCGATGATCGTACGTACAGCAGATGGGCGCACAAAACGATGGGCGACGAGGGGGCGACGAGGGGGCGGCCTGGAGGAAAAAGCGAGAGGCGGCGCACGACGCACGACGGGGCGTTGTTGAAGCGGCAACCACGGTCGCCGGCACAGCGGGGAAGGTCGCAAGCGATGGCGGAAGATTGGTAGATCCAATCGCAGTGTCGGCGAATACTCTGGGTGCTGCAGCTTGAGGGGGGATCGGGGGCCCGGCTGTTGGTGATGCCTCGGAGGGACGATCGAGACGTGGGCCGAGGAGTGGTGGTGATTGAGCCGGCAGCAGACAGACTGACAGTGGCGGATTTGCGATGTGCCCGCGCGAAGGATCTTTCTGGGTTCCCTCCCCCTTCCGCGGCTTCTCTGCAGCGACTTTCGGCCTCTGTCTGCTCAGTGCTCAGCTTTCCGTTGCCCACCTGGGGGACAGGACCTATGGGAGGCTTTGTTATGGTCCAGGAGTGGCTGGGATTGCTTGATGTGCTGGCGGTGCTTGATGGAGCCGGCCAATTGCGCGTGGAGTCTGGGGTTTCCGGTGCAGCAACGTGCAGCTTGGGAAACGGCGGAGCGAAAGAGACGAGCCTCGCAGGATGCAGCCGCTGCAGGTGCCGGTGCTCGGTCTGTACGGAGTACAGATTACGGAGTATGGGACTGCGACGCCGAGCAGTGGGAAGGCGTTACGGAGGTGAGACAAAAGAAGCTCAGAGCACGTCCGCAAGGCAGATACTTCGTATTGAAGCTTCTGCTGCACTGCACGATGCTGGCTCCCGAAGACGATGATGAGATGATGGGGAGACGAGAATGTCGATGACTATGATTCCCAAATAGCGGGACTCGACAAACGAGGAGGCTGGGCCGGCCGTTTGTTGACACTCAGCTCCGTCTCCCGCCAAGAAAAACCGGGAGGGCTCCCAAACTTGAAGATACGAACAGGGGATTGGCCTTGTTGCTCCGCAGCCTCCGCTTGAGACGGGAGGCTCCACCCGGCGATCTCTTGGGAAACCAGAACCGCGGAGGGCCACCGCCTAAAACGGCGCCACTTCCTGCCACTGTCACCCAATAATGCCCAAAAGGACACCAACCCCCAACCACCCCCGAGTGACCACCCCCGCCCGAGTGACCACCCCCCGAGTGACCACCCCCCGAGTTGCTTTCGCACCTGTCTGTCTGTCCGAAGTAGCCAACGGAATAAACGTTAACTAACTAGTCGGACATCCCGTTTTAAATGCACTGTACCCAATTTGGGACAACCCGTTCCTGGCGCTGCGTTTGAGCGTGGGACAGAGAGGATCAATGGTTCGCTCGCTGCCAGGGTCGAGTCGGATGACATACATATCGGGTTGCGCTGTGCTTCGTTTGGCGATCCGACCCGGTTTGCGATTCCTTGGTTCGTGCGCCTCTGTTTGCAACAACGATCCCGGGTCCTCGACACCAGCATCAGGGACCAGGGTTCTGATGAGGCATCATCCCTTGCTCACGCTAAACTCGAGCTCGCATCCTGGTGTCCCGCTCTTGCCGCCCTGTCCATTTCGCTCCGCAACAACAACAACCGTGGGGAGGGCATCACTCGGTAATCAAGACAGAATTTTGCCTAACAATGTGAATCAATGCAATCTTTCTAAGGTAAACGCTGGGAGGTATTCTGACCACGGACTCTAATGTGCTACTCCAAAATCATACAAAATACAAAAAGCCCAGAGTCGCTTTGGGAAAACGTCTGGGTTTAAAACCAAGACACACAAAAGGGAAAATCTATCTCCATCAGGTTACTTCCTCGTCCTCTGGTTCGAGATGAACTCGACGTCGGCGCTGCTGAGAATGTCTCTCACAACTGGGTTCTCCATGTAATGAACTCCAAACCCACCGCCAAGCAAGATCTTGAGCATCTCGGCTCTGGTATGAAGAGACCAGGTGTCGATGAGCAGATACTGGTTGTAGATGCGGATCTTTTCCCGATACCCAAACTCGTGGAAAGCGCCCTGGTCGTCGGTTCTCGACCCGCCCGTATGCGGGTTGGGCCCCGAGCGACCTGCCGTTGAGTACCCTGGCCCCTTGCCACGCTCGAGCGAGGTGACAATGCTGGAGAAGTTGGACCGCAGATTTCTCCGGCCCTTTTTGGAGACCGTCTTTGACGAGTCTCGGACAATCTCGGCCATCCGAGTCATGATCCGGTGCTGGTTGTATTGCATATCGAAACTCTCGCCCGTCTCTTCTTCGTAGTCGCGCGCAGACTCAAAGAGGAGGGCAATGTTTACCCCGGCGCTGGTCTGGACATCGGGATCCGAGCTGTCGAGCTGCTCCATGAAGGCCTCAATGGCCTGCTCACTCTGGACTGTCAGATCCTCCATATGACTCGCCACGAATGCCCAGGCTTGAAGGGCAGCCGTCACAACCGCCCCGCTGTCTGCTGCATCGACCGAGTTGCCGTCGCTTTCGATGATCTCAAGGAGGAAGTCGAGCGTCTCCTCTGCACCAGTGCTCGAGCCTCCTCCATATGTTACAGCGATACAGAGAGCGTAAATCGCTTCCACCATGATGTCTTCTTCCTCTGCGTCGTGGCACGCCGCCTTCAGCACCGGCAGTGCGTCCTCGAAAACGGTGTCCGAGGAGCAAGTGAGGACGGTTAGGGTGAAGGCCTTGAGCGCCCGTAAACGCTCTTCGTCGCTGCTTCCGCTCTTGATATCCCTGAGGAAAATGGGCATGAGCTCGGCAGCGGACCGGTCAAGCGGCCGCTGGGCGAAATGGTGTTTCACGACATGATTGTATCCTCCGAGTGTTGCTTCACGTCCCTGCACACTGCTCCGCTTGCGATCTTGGAGTTCCGTAACGCGGTCTTGGAGCCGCTCCGCCCACGTACTTCCTGCGTCCTCGTCGCCAGAAACCGAGTTGGTGCTCATCGTCATGGTGTCGTCGTTCTCCGAATCGCTGGCAAACTCATCCTCCGAGGCGTAGCGGCTGCCGGGCCGCGAGTTGGCCCGCGAGCCCGCTCGCGAGTTCCCCGGGGAGCCATTTGGGGAGTGATTTACGGAAGAGAGGCCCGACTCGGGCTTCGACCGCGCCTTGCGTGACACTGTCTTGCCACCTGCAAGTGCCCTCCTTCGAAGGTCAGACATTTTCGCTGTCGCTTCGTCGCGGGAGGTTTCTTCGCAAAAATAAGCTGCTATGGCAGGTGATTCGCGCAAGATAAATAGCCGTGTTTAAGCCCTGTGCGCTGGGTGAGTGTTATGGTTTGTCGCCAGCAACGTGTTTGAGTCGTCGTAGATCTATGTGATATGAGTGGCGGAAACGGTGTGTGGTGGGAGTTTTTGGAGCAGACGGTTTTTGGTATTGTAGTTGTGCGTCGGCAATAAATCCATGGGTGTAACTGCCAGATGGTGGGGAGAGGTGATGTGGTCCGTGGCTTTGGCCGTTCAAAGAAACCTTCAATCAGTAACAATCAGTAACAAAGAGAAACTTCCGAGTCCGGGGGGTAGGCTGAGTTGAGCCTGGAACAATAAAAGCAGCCCCAGGGTTTATATACACGTGTAGTTCGGGAAGATGGGGTGGCGTGGACGGAGACGCCATGTGATAAAAGGTTAAAAACCTGGAAGCAGTGACGCAACACTCCACATGAATGAAGGCACGCCACAACCTGATGGCGGGGTCAAGCACGGCTCACACGGGCATGGCTTGTCGAGACGCTGCCTTGAAAATCTGGCCATATCGCGCCTTCTTCTTCCCATTTCCCTCGCCTTGTCAGTTCTATTTTTTGCTTTTATTTCCATCTCTTGTTTCTTTCCACCACTTAGGTTTTCCCTTCCTTTTCCGTTTCCTGTTGCTTGGTTCCCTCGCTTTTCAGCTGTTCTTATCACCCCATTGGGTTAGGGTTGCATGGCGGGGCAGCGGGGGTGCCGGCAAGCCCTGGCAAACCGTAAAGTGGTTGCATGTCGGGCTAGCCTGAAACGGTTAATGTGCGATCCCCGCAGGCCATGTGAGTCTGGGCGACCAGGGCATTGCAAACCTTCTTGCTTTCAAGCTCAACACATTATCCAGGTCAAGGAACCGCTTATAAACCGTGATGTGAAAGTCAAGGGGGGTAGGTGCTGAAGTACCTAGGTTGCTAGTAAGACACGCTAGTTTGTGGTGCCAGGTGTCAGTCATTGCGCTGTCGGGCTATGGCCAATGTAAGCAACCAACGGACTGCCCGCACCCCCGGCAGGGCCCGACAACAACAAGATGACCTAGCATTGGGGCTCCATCACGGGACATAGTCAAAGCATAGGTAACGCCCGGAGGCACAAGCGTACGCACGTACGCAGTTGTGTAATTGTATAGGATGTTGGATTTGCAACAAAAAACTGTACATACAAAGTACCTTGGGTCCAGGCTGTTTTCGATGAGCTGAGCCCGAGCACGTCCCATTCTGGTCCTGCCCCGCACCCCGCCGCCGCCCAAGAGCTCCGATCCCATGACCACCACGCTGTTGGTCCATTCATCACTGTCTCGAGGAAGGCAGCAACCCAGGCATTGTCTGCCGGGAAAGACTTCCTCCCCCTCCACTTCAATCCACAAAGCCAAATACAAGCTATCTCTCCTCCTGCCGCAGTCTCCGAGTCCTCGATTCGTACAACACCCCCCCACCCCCGAGAATGCGCGATAAGGCTGCCTTCCCTTCCAGCTTATCGATCTGGTCTGCCTAGGAACCCCACCTTCCGAAACAGCTTCAGAACTTCCAAGGTTCCCTCCTGCCTTGACCAACACTGCACTCACTCCGAGTGCAGCCTCAACGACTCGTCTTTTCTTCTCTGGCTGCCATCTGAACTCTTTCTAGCGTGTAAGCTGCACGCGGAGACTGCCTTGAATTACGACTTCTTCGGTCCGCAGGCCTCGATCCACCTACTTAAACCGGCCTTCCCAACGACCTCTGCAGCCCGAGAAGACGCCGGGCTCCCGTGCAGAAAACAATGGCCACTGCATCTGACCCTACGAAATCTGGTTCGTCCCAGCCTTAATTTTCCTGCTTTTGTGCTATTCGAGCGCACTCATTAGTACTAATTCGGCCTCGTCTCCAGTGGTGCTCAGCTTTTCTGCTGACGTTTCCTCGGGTGGCATTCTGTTCCCTGAACGCCGGATCACATTGTCTGGCGACGGCGACACTATCACCATTGGGCGGGCGTCCAAGGTCTCTACAAAAGGGTTCATCGCTCGTCTCGATAACGCATGGTTCGATAGTCCGGTGATGTCCAGACAACACGCTCGACTTTTCTTCAGAATGGACCCCAGAGTACATTGCCCAAGATTTCCCAGCTTATTCGTTACCTTGCTAACAGCCGCCCAGAAGATCGAGATCAAAGATTTGGGCTCGCTCCATGGCACGTTTCTGAATGACGACATTGAACGAGTCCCCACCGATGGGTTCCGAGAGCTGAAGGAAGGCGATACACTCCGATTCGGTGCCCCAATCTGGAGGGGAACTGAGAAGTTTGAGCCAACGACGGTGAAAGTCGGCATCAACTTCCCCGAACAGTAAGGTGATACCCGGATACCATGTTCGAACGCCTGTTAACATGTTCTACTAGTAGCGGGACTAGCACCTTCAAAGTGCCTGACGGGTCGGACGACGATGCCTCGGAAGACGACCGATCTAGCGACACCGACGACAGCATCAAGCAGATCAAAAGTCGTAGCCACGCTGTACAAAACAGCTCCGCTCGGAACGCCGCCGTCATTACTCCATATGTCGACCTGACTACTTCAAACGGTGGCCACCAGACCCGCCATATCATCGATCTGTCCTCGCCTTGTCCCTCCCCGATTAGGATTGACGAGGACGAAGCGGACTCGATCAAGGTTGTTAGCAACGAGAATGACAAGCCGGAGAATACCGCCGATACCCAGGCGGCCGGCGCTGAGCTTGGAGAGTCCGTGGTACATGACGGAAATCTGGGCGACAGGACCGATATGATCTTGGATATGGAAGACAGGCTCAGCTGGTATTCAAGCGACGGAGAGGGCGACGCAACCAGCCTTGTGCTGACTGATGACGAGAGCCAAATCGACTACCCTGACGAAGGCTCGGAGAGTCAGGCGGAAGCCTACGACGACGCTGGAAGCGACGACGACATGGAGGACATGGACTTGGAAGAAGGGTACACGTCAGACGATAGCATTGACGTCGACTCTCCTGATGGTAAGATCCTTTGCCTTTTAGATGTGACAGTTGCTGACCCCTCAGACCACGATCATCACTATTGGGACGATTTACCGCACTCAGTCCAAGTTTCGGAATACCCTGAAATTGCACCGCTGATCGAGTCCTTGTCGCGCCATACCGTGCCCGCTCCGGCCTTCAAAGCGGACGAGACTGTCGCTAGGAACAATGCCGCCTTGAGCATTTTGGGACTCCTGAATCCCAACGAGCCACAGAAGCCGGTGACCGCTTCTCATCAGGAGACAGACCAGTTAAGCCAGGAAATTCCGACCGCGGACTCCCAACCGCAGGAGTCGAGCCCGCCAAAGACCTTTCGCACGACGCCCTCATCACCGGATTCAATGAGGATTACAGCTGAGGTTCTGGGTGCCAAAACGGGGAAGATGGATTTCTTCCTGGCGAGGGAGCAGAACAAAAAGACCTTGGCCTCACGCCCTACGTTGTCGGTGCATGCTCTTTGCAACAATGTGGATGAACCCACCAGCTACAAGTTTGGTCCAGCGGGGCCGCAGAATGCGACGTTGTCAGAGTCAAGCCCGGGTCTTCCTCGTCTTTTCGACCCGTCTTTGCTATGTACCCCCTCGCCCTTGATCTCACAACCTACAGAGACCATCAGGCGCGCAGATTCCGATTCGTGCCTAGCATCGGGGGACATCGCTCTTATTCTGGGCTCACCAGTGAGCCTGGTTGGGGAAGTGGACGGTTGTTCCCAGAGAACCTCTATGGGAACATCTGATGTTGCCCGCACCGGCCCGCACAATCCTACGGAGGGAACCATGAAGCGGAAGGCGGACGATATTTCCGACACCACTGACGAACAAGATCAGTGGGCTGCTAAGGCAGCCCAAGCACTCTCGCTAGACTCATCGGCTGTCGAAGAGGAGCAGCAGACTGAGTCCTCGGAGGAGCCTACTGAGCCCTTGGAGCAGGTTGGTGAGGCCACTTCCATCGCAACATCTCCCGTCCCGGAGAGACCCGTGAAGAGGGCCCGCGTGATGCGTGCCGCAGAGCGTCTCGGATATGCAGCCCTCGGCGGCGTTACTGCTGGGGCTATGATTGTGGGAACCCTGATCTACACTGCTCCCACGTTCGGTTGAGCACGTGGACGACCTCCACATCTTTCTTTTTGTTTTTTGTCTCTACATGATCCGCATTTGAGCTTGAGGTCTTGATTTCGCTTTCCTGCCTGACGGTGCTCTGGACGAGGAGGAGCAAGGGGAACGCCAAAGGCGCTTGGGACATGGTTCGTCTCGCATTGACTTTTGAAGTTTAGGGCATGGTATGGAGTGGGAATGGGATCACGGAACACGGTTTTGGCACCTGGTTTACGGTGGGGTTTGGGGTCACGAGTATATGAAAGGTGGGAATGGGCCCTGACACGGGGTAGAGGACGGATGACGGATACGTATACCTAGCCACCGAGTCACACTCACCCCCTCTGGGGCCAGGTTGTTGGCTTTTGGCTTTTGCTATTTTCCCTCCGCCTCTCTCTCTCTCTTTATTTGTATGCGTTAGGTATGACCGTTATACTCTCGCTCTCTAGGTAGCAACGATGATCATCTGCGTTATTTTATCGCATGGCTGGGGCTCTTCATCTGCGGAAGGGTTGCCTGGGACTTGACTGGTGGGTGGGTAGTTATTCCGGGGTTAGCACTAGCCCAGAGAATGATACACGATCCATGAAAGCTGGTTCACTCGATAAGGAACATCTGATGTCCATCCAGTCCGAGCCGGTGAGTGAGGCCCATGTCCATATGGTGGAAAATCTGGAGTCGTGGTTGAAAATGCAGCGAACTAGGCTGAAATCGCTTTTAGTCAGAGGCGAACCATGGTGCCATCGCAACGGCGATGATGTTGGTTCAAGTTTCGGGGGTTTGATTAACTCATCATAGTTTCGTCGGCCGATTTGCCCCCATCAAGCTTGGTCTGGGACGGTCAACGGTTCTCTATGTGTGGTGGGAGTCTTGTTGATATAACGACAACTACTAGTAGGCGTTTGCTGAGGACTGATCGAAGCTAGGTAGCTCCTGAGGTGCTTGGAAGAAGTACTAGTAGGACTTTGCACATGCCACTGCAGTATTATCCATCGTATTTTCTGTGTATCTTACCAGAACCATGGCGGAGGTATTTCGAACTCGATCGATCAGAGGAAAAAGAGAGTCTCGATGGCGTCATGGAATATTCATCGTCTGTGTTTCGGGAGGTCGAGGAGGAGGAGGGTGCTTTTTATCGAAAGAACACCCTCATACCTGAATCAAATGTAAACGTTCTAGTGAGAGGAAAAAGACTCAGTGGGATCTTTAGCCATGTCACTAAGCCAAGAGGGATTCATTTGGGGATGTATTCGACTCAAGTAAACCCTCTCAAGTGGGGGGGAATATGTCAACCCGATCGCAGCAGAAGCTGACGGAATGATACAAGATGGGAGCGGGAGAAGCGCGATGAGGGATGCCCTGATCACACAACAAGATCATAACGCTTTTTTCCTAGGGAGGAGTGCCAGTGTCCCTCTCAACCACCCAGCATCGCACCCCAGCCATGGAAGTTCACAACGCCTCAGCCGCCCCCCCCAGCCCATTCATCGAGTACCTTGATAGCACCGAGGCTCATAGTTCTCGCTTTTTCCCCATCAGGCAACTCCGTGTGCCGTCCACAACAAACGACACTGGTGTAAGCGAGTACATACAGGGACTCGGAGCCCCGAGAGGAGACACAAAAGGCAACCGGGTGAGGCGAGGCAAGACAAGGCAGGACAAGGCAGGACAAGACAATCGAACAAAGATCGGGCGTTACACAGTATCCGAGGCACAGTTCTATCTAGCGAGTGCTCGTTCCGCTCTCTCAAGTCGTTTGTACATACATATTATACCTCGGAAGTGTGACAGAGGGGGTTGGCGGAGTTGATTCCGCGGAAGACCAGGTACTCCCATGGCATTCCCATTCTCATCTTCATTGCCAGCAGAGCCAACAATACCGCCGCCGCCGCCGCAGAATGCAGGATGCAGATATGCAAGACGGGCGGGAGAGAGAGAAGAAGCAGGGCTCTCTCCCCAATAACCTTTGCGTGCGTGTGTCAATTATGCACGCACGCACGCGGTTGTTGTTGTTGTTGTTGGCGACGGCTATCTCGGCAAAGCCCACTGCAGCGCGGCGTCTCGAGAGACTTCCTCGTTATGAAATCGTCCGAGGGACCCGAGTTTGGAAAGCCGACGACAATAGCAACTGAAAGCCTTCCTTCCTCCTAGTCGTGTTTGTTGGTCATGTCTGTTAGGTTACGCAGAAAAGGGGCGGCGGCCCCGGGAACAACCACTGGACAGACGACACACAGAACATCCCGCGTTGAATCAGGGAATTGCTGGCCTGTTGGTTGTACTGGTCCCTCTCTTGTGTGCCACCTCCCTGGTGTTGGCTCTCACCGAGAGGATTTAACCTTCTCAAGATAGGGAATCCTGAGAGGGGAAGGCATCCGGGATGATGCGGACCGGTGAGCTTGTACATAAGGTATGGACCTCGGCCGGGGGAGGGGGGTCTCGTTGAGATGCACCTTTTACCTGTAATAACCGTGGCTATCCCTTGTCTGTTTTGTTTCCGGCTTCCCACAAACGGACCACGGAGATATCTCCAGGGGTTAGCCGTGCGAATAAAGCGTGGGGGAGGGAGGAGGGGCACTGCAGTACGTGCAGTCTGCACGTCAGAGCGGAGGACGTCAGGGTGATGGTGCCCAAGATGAAGTGACATGTCAGAATATGCGAATGCGATGCCACCCGTTGGGCTTGCATGATCTACGTGCCTGCTGCCCACTTTGGGCTGGAGGTGCTCTCCGGACTGGAGGTGGCAAGGTGGAAAAAGGGGGGGACAGGGGGTAGAAGCTCGTTGCGATGTAATCAATACGTAGTATCATACCAGATATGAAGTACCGAGATTGATAATGATGACGCAACTGTCAGTTACCTCTACTTTGCCGTCTCTTCTGGAGGCGGTGACGGTGTTGTAGGTTTGACTGCGACTGGCTTGCAGTCAAGCGAAAAGCCACATTTGCTTCGTCGTCCAGTCTGCTTCCGGCTTTCCGTTGGTATGTACCTTTCTCATCGAGTCTCTGCAAGGTGGACCGGTGTGACTGTAGTCCACCCAGATGCCTGTCCCGTGAAGCTAGGTACCGTTTCGTCGAGTGAGGTTGGTGATTCCAGACAGAAAGGGCGCATGGGCACATGACAGTATTGCCATGTAGATCTTGAATCCTTATCACGTCCTGGCGGTTCTACAAGCGTCGTCGGGAACGAATGGGGGCTTCTCACGATGGCGTGCTCACCCTGGTTGCACCGATTCCAACTCTTATCCCATCTGAAACTGCTGGCAAGCACCAGCGGCTGAAGCGCTGTCGGCATTCGAACGTTGCGGAAGTCGCTCGGAGAGTCACGGCGGAAGTGCCTTCGGGCGGCGTTGCGAGTCGTGGTTCGGGCCTTTAGGGTTGACATGTGTTACCCACCCTGTTCCGTACATGGTAACATGTCCACTCAGAAGAGAAGTCCTTTAGGCTGATTGTCGCAAGCGCAGGCGTTGCACCAGAGCAAATCTCAACGTGGAATCGGCGCACGTGCGGTGGTGTATGCTTGCCGAAACAGCGGTTCCAACCTCCCGGCGCTCTGGAACCAGACCCGAACCTCCGCATGCGTTTCTAGCTCGAGTTAGTGACGGCCGGGGCCGGGGAGAAGCAACGTGGACAGCCTACGCCATTCTCAACCTCGCTGTTGCCAACCGTGCAACAAGAGCGGGGAAAAAAGAAGGGGGGTGTTACGAACCCGTCCTCGATGAGACCCGTCCTTGGGCGTTCACGTCTCGGGGCTAGGGAGCGGCTTCTCTGGCCTGAGGGACATGCGGATAGCCGCAGGTGGGATCCTTCGCCTTGGTTCGAAGGGCGGGAATTGTTCGTTGGCAGCAGCCGAGATGGTGGCGCCCTATAAGAATGCATGCCTTGACATTCGGGCTGCGGGGAGGTGCAGGAGACTCGCATGATCTCAGCTGCAGCGAGCGGGTCATTGTCATGGTATTGTCCACTGCGAGACATAGACCCGCAAGGATCTTTGGGCGGGCTTGCCAGAAAGGATAGACAAGGCAACTGACAGAAGTAGACGCCTTCCGAGGCAAGGGTGAGGAGACATGCCCTAACTGGGTCCCGAACCGGATTCCGAACTGGGTTAACCCTTCAAGCCGAGTCCACGAGCATAGCAAGCCCTCAAGGTTACTGGATGTCTCACCAGCCGGTCGCGGTAAGCGTGGTGCTTTTTTCAAATCCCTCGAGATATCCGGACGCCGGTATGTACATACCAACAGCATCGCCATTTCTTGGCGTAAAACCATGATCAGCAGACCCCCTTCTTCCTCGGATTTGGATATCATCATTGGCCTGTAGTAGAATGACGGTCAAGTAACGGGACATGGGGATCGTGGTTGGCGGTGAGGTGGTGCTCGGGGGTGAGAGCACCAACGGTGTCAATCTTCCAAACCGTCACTGGAGACCAAGTCCATAAAGGCCGGGCCGTCCCCCTCGATCCTCTGCTTGTCGTTGATGTCGCGGCCATCCATATCCCACCGCTCATACCACCCTTCAACGAGCCTCCTCCACCTGCCTACCTACCAAGACATATATACCAGCGCCGCCAGTCATCATCATTCCCCAGATCCCTCAGCCATGGACCCCGATTCTTGCGGATGCATCCCGTTCGGCGATGGGCAGCTGTACCAGCCAGTTACGTGTAGTTTGTGTGGCGGAAGTATGAGAGTGTAGGTGGTGCCAGTCTTCATTTTCCGCGCGAGAGCTGGAGCTGATCCCTCTAGGGGCTGTGGTCACTGTGGGGGGACCGGATCAGAATGGTATCCATGCACACACCGACAACTGTTGGGAATGCAAGTCGCCCTGTCCGCTGGTTCGCAAGGGGGGGCATCGTATGGTTACAAGAAGTCCTCAAAGGGTGGCGGTTCCTCGCAGGGCCAGGCGGCAGTCGTATCTCAGGGGTTGTGAATGGGCTGGATCTCGTCTGGCCAGTTCTGGGAAGCCTGGCTGCGGCGATAGCGTTTGGGTAGGTTGCCTTTTGCATCTCATTCCTATATTTCATTGAGGTCGAGTCATCGTTGCTGCGCGCAGTTCTTAAACAGACGGTGGCGCTGGCTGGCTGGCGGTGTCGTGGGCACTCGACAATATGCCCACGAGGTTTTATTACATCGCAACACATCTGAGCGTTACGGGATTACGTTTTTGTAAACTTTGGGTTTCTATCATAGGCCATCACTCGTTAGCATTATAGCGAATCAGTTAGGAGTCACACGGCGGACATACCTGCTCCTTCTCAAGTGTTCCAAGTTTGAAGCCATGGAATCTGTCTATATCGGCTCTCTTGGGTTTTGCCCATTCCGTATTAAGCTGCTTTTTAAAACTTGGAAAACCCGAGCCCTCGGCAAATATGAGGTCTCTTACTGCTCGGTCCTGGGTGTGCGGCTAACCTGGCTTTCTCAACGCTCGATCGGGTATCCTCAATCTTGCAGCAGCGGCGACGATCGGCTTGGGTTGACACGCAGCGGCGGCCAGCACAAGCTCGTATCTAGCATTGCGGTAATCGGTTCAGGATTCCAGATGTCCAGCTTGCATGCGACGAGGGCGTGGTGATCTCGGCGTCTGGAAGAGCCACGGGAGGGAGACACAACATCGGAAAGCCGCACGACTGGTGGCTACGCTCGAGCCGACTGGACGCCACTGCTTCTCGCCATGTGTTTATTCGTGAGGAAAATGTGAGAAACGAGAAATGTGATGGACTCGATGCCCGCAGCAGATGCAGCTAGCTCATTCCGACCGCCACTGTTTAAGATACCTGCCACCCGTTGCTCCCTCGCTGAAGGAGTACTTGGTTGGCCGCTGAGATGCAACTTAAGTCTGTGGGAGAGTGGAAATGATATTGGAAATTGGGGATTTGAGCTGATGTTGAAAACGGAAAGAAGATTGGTAGAAGACCTAGAAAACACAAATATATGAAGACGGAGTCGGCTTTTGGGCAATTGAAAACAATGCTATTCAACACTCAAATAGAAGCCCGGAAACTTGATACACAGCAGGGTAGGTATTTCACTGCAAAAGAAGCAATGGATGAAGTTGGCGATCCGGACCAAACCGGAACCTGGAAGCTTTGGTGGGTTATTCACATCCCCGCAGTTCAAGATCCACAGCTGCCAAAAGCCCCGGTCACTGCCCCCACAGGCGGGGTTCAGCCCCACAATTGACCCGCTGGCCAAGGGTCCGGAATCACTCGAGCCAAAGTCAAACCGCGATTCCTTATCACAGTCCGGTCGGGTTCGATTTAACACAACCAATTCCTCATCCTCGTGTCCGCGCAGCCTCGTGATGGGCTAGTAATTGCCGCCGAAATGTCGGTCATCCTCTGCACAGGTAAGACTCTGCCCTTTGACAAGACCTCGCAAAGAATCAGTTGCTAACGGATCGGGACACAGCTGGTTACGACCACACCATCAGGTACGCCTCGAGCCAAAACTCCCTCCGCCATGACGCGCTAGAGCCGATTGCCCCCCTCACTCAAGCTTCATTGTTGTGCTGACGCGTCTCATCAGGTTCTGGGAAGCCCTCTCTGGAATCTGTTCCCGAACTATCCAGCATCCCGATTCACAGGTCAACCGACTGTGCATTTCGCCCGACAAGCGCCACCTCGCGGCTTCGGGCCATCACACGGTGAAGCTGTTCGACATCCGCTCCACGAACCCCGCTCCGACTTCGGTCTTCGAGGGCCACACAGGCAATATCACCGGCATCGCATTCCACTGCGATGGCAAATGGATGGTCACGAGCTCCGAGGACGGCACCGTCAAGATCTGGGACACGCGCACCGGCGGCATCCAGCGGAGCTACGACCATGGGTCCCCCGTCAATGATGTGGTTATTCATCCGAACCAGGGCGAGATTATCAGCTGTGATAGGAGCGGCAGCATTCGCCTTTGGGACTTGGCCGAGAATACCTGTGCCCACCAGCTCATTCCCGAAGAAGAGGTCGCCGTGTCGAGCGTGACTGTTGCGACTGACGGCACTCTGCTCTGTGCCGCCAACAATGCAGTACGTTATTTCCTTTTCATCACCCGCGTTTTTGGTTGATGGCATTGATGGCAAGCGTTAACCGCCGCCGCAGGGCAATGTCTTTGTCTGGCAGCTCGTTCAGCAGTTCGAGCGGACCCAGCTGGTCCCCTTGACCCAGTTCTCGGCGCACAAGGAGTATATTACGCGCATCCTTCTCTCTCCCGACGTCAAGAAACTAGCTACCTGCAGCGCCGACCACACCGCCAAGATCTGGGAGGTCAAGGAGATGGAGCCCGCCGGCCCCAACGAAGAGCCCCAGCCGTTCCCGCTCGAGGCCACCCTAACGGGCCACCAGCGCTGGGTGTGGGACTGCGCCTTCAGCGCCGACAGCGCCTACCTCGTGACAGCCTGCAGCGACCACTACGCGCGCCTGTGGGAGCTGCACACGCAGCAGATCATCCGCCAGTACAACGGCCACCACCGCGGCGCCGTCTGCGTCGCGCTCAACGACTACTCCGAGACCCGTTAGGACCCGTCCGACGAGCATGTCGATTCCGAGCCGCGCCAACTGTCCGACGCCGAGCGCCGCGCCGAATACGTCCGGTCCTGTATGACCCCCGCGCAACAGCGCCTCTACCAGCAGTACCTGCAGCAGCAGCAGCAGCAGTTTCGCCTGCGCCAACAGCACGAGCGGAATATGCTTCACCACCAGCAGCTCATGCTCCTTGCGGCCGGCGGAGAACCAGGACAGCTGCCCCTCCGGCCCCCCAGCCCTGTTCTTGGCTCGAGACCCCCGGATTACCAGATCAACGGGCCTGGGTTGCCGGTTCTGCAGCGCATGCGGGCGCCCGCCGCCCCGGTCCTGTCCCCGCACAACGCCGTGGCCGCCGATTTGGACCACCGTCCTGATCCTCGCCTGTCGCCCGTCGCCCGCTCGGCCCCGCGGCCCTACCCGCCCCCGAGAACGCAGTGGGAGTACTGGCCTGCGATTTAGTGACGGCTTCGTTCTGCGGTGGATGCCCACGCCAAAGTTTTGGCGGTTTCTCTCTTGTGTGTGTATGCGTGGGAAGAAGCTGGTTAATGATCTTTGGCAAATTGCTGGGTTGGTCGCCTACAAATGAGTTGATGAGAGACTTTTTGTTCCTCTTTGTTTTTTTCACGACTTGATGACTCAGTCTAAGATGGTTTCTTTCCGCCGAGGATGGTCTGCGTAGTTAGTTCCACTAGGCCCGAGCAGAGAGGATATCGGAATCTCATTTTCGAACTTGCAACTGCATCATCAATGTGTTTTGTATCATGCTGTCCGTCTGTCATTTACAACACCGCTTGCCCAGCTAGCTGGCTGTGCTATCGCTTCCATCGTCTCTAATACCCTCGAAAAACAAAACGTACCCAAACGCCACCGCATCCCTAAGCTTAAAACCAACTTTGCTCCTGTTTACATACCATACCGATTGTGATATATTCTATACCAACAACCACCGCACAGCACCGCTCTAATATAACCAACCCTTTTTATTCCCCTCACCCTCCCTCCTCCATAATGCCAGAACCACCATCGAATGTACTACGTACTACGAGTGCTCGCTCACTCACTCACCACCCTCCCCACCCATCCCCCCCATCCTCGGCACTCTCCTTCGGCTTCAAATCAATCACCTTCTTCTTAGCAGCAGCAGCAGCAGCAGCAGCCGGCACCGCCTTCGGCCGAGCCGGGACCACCGTCTTCTTCTTGGCCGCCCCGCCCGACGCCGACGCCGACGACGCCGACGACGATTTAGCCAACCCCTTGGGCAGCTTCCCACCAATACCACCACCCTTCTTCTTCTCCGCCTGCGCAGCCAACCAACCCGCAAAATCCGGCTCGGAGCCGTCGTCAAATGGCGTAGCGCTCGCGCTCTGCGTCGTCAAGGTGGTTGTCTTTTTATTGTTGGGGAGAGTAGTGGGTTTGGTGGCAGGCTCTGCTGCTGACTTGAAGAAGTCGGCGGCACCACCGTTATCGTTGTTGTCGTCGTTGTCGTCGTCATCTTCTGCCATATCATCCATGTCACCCCATGCGTCGGCCGCGTCGTCAAAGTTATCGTCATTTGGATCGTCGTGGAAGAAGGAGGGGCTTTTGCTCAGCGGTGCTGAGGGGGGAGGGGATTTGAGGGCTTGGCGGTGGAGGTTGGAGGCGGAGGTGGTGGATGGTGTTTGGGAGGCTGTGGTGGGCCGTTTGGTTGGTGATGATGATGGTGGTGGTGGCGCGGCTGCTGCTGCTCCGTTGACGGGGGTGGAGGAGGATTGTATTTCGCCGGCCGCGGCTGAGAGTGAGTTTGTGAAGGACGAGATGGCCCATCCTACCCAGGAGGATGCCGCGGATTCGGCGGGCTGCGGGGTGCTCATCCGCGGTCCTCCCGCGGCGGACGCGGCGCTTTCTGGGGGGAGAGCGGTGTCGGGCATGCCAGCGGCTGCCTTCTTGATCTTGGCCAGGTAGACATCGACGGTTTTGCTCGCTTGCTCTCGGATGAGCTTTTCCTTGTCGATTAACGAGGGGCAGATGGCCGGCACGAGGCGGAGTGCGCAGTCCTCTTCTGAGAAGTACTCTGATGTTACAGAGAGGGCCAGCAGGGATGCGTTCCTCGCGTGGACGAACGGGTCCCTGAGTGATCGACTAAACGCAGCGATCAGGACTTTCGCTCTTGACGAAGTTCCGAGATGTTTAGCAATCTTGCCGAGACAAATCGTCGTGTTGGTGCGAATGCCGGGTTGCTCGTCGTTGGCGGTTTTGGCCAAGTATCTCAACAACTCGCCGTTGATGGTCCGGTCCGACAGCTTTGTGATGAGTGTAAGAACGGATTTCAAGGTCTGTTCTCTTACGACTGGCGCAACATCCGTGAAACCCGTCACCTAGACTTGGTAAGTACAAAATCCGGCCAACCAAGGAGGCCGGCGGGCCGGAGCGCGAACTCACTATTTGAGGGAAGATCTTGTCGTTTACGATTTTTGGAGACAGGCGATCAATCATGAGCGGCAGGTTGTCTAACAAGCACACTCTGATTGCGCGGTCGGGGTTGCCAAACAGCCGGATCAAGACGGGGATGATCTTGGCCTCGAAGTCTTCATTTGACAGTTTTGTGGCAATCTTCATGACAATGTCAAAGGCCTTGGGGCCGCCACCGCCAAATTCTACTGATTTGAGCAGCTCGGGTAAAACTTTCATTTTGAAAAAGTCCTCGGGGAAGTCGTCTGTAAGGTGCTCCAGGTCGCTGAGTAGTTGGTCAGCACGGCACACCCCGCGAGCTAAACAAAAATCAAACACGTACTCGAGAAAAGCTTCCCGTTCCCCCTCCGTCTTGACGCCCAAGTTCTCGATTCCGTCGGTGAGTTTGATTAGTGGGCTATCGAAAAAGGAGCCGTTCCGGCTGCCCTGTTCCAGGAAGTGGGCGACGCTGAGTCTCGCCTTGGGGTTGGCGTTGGTTAGGCGCTTGTAACTTGAGTGCATGCTCGGCGGGACATTCTTCGTCTGCCCAACCTGGTCACCGCCGTTAAAACTGCCGTTGAAGACCTCGAAGATCAAGGCGCCGAAGTCGTACGCATCTACGGCCGAGTGAGGACTGCGCTTGATAGCATCCCAGCCTGACTTTGTTAGCTCAGGAGGTGTATACCGCCCCGAGTCCGGCACAACGCTGCCATAGGTCTAGTCCCGGGGGTCAGTCTTTCAACCACGGCAAGTCCGGAGGAGAGATCCGAGTCCTACATAGATGACGGCCTCGTCGTCTTTGACGTTGCTAAGAACTTCAAAGCCGCCAAGCTTCCACTCGCCGCTCTCAGTTGTGTAGACCGAGGCAACCTTTAGACTGCCGTGGACCGATGACGCCTCGTCGTTGATGAACTTGATTGTTCTCTGTCCTCGGCATCAGTTTGTGTTGATCCTTTTCAATATCGGCCGTGTGTTCTTGGGGACGCACCGCAATGCTGTAGAGGCCCCATTTCGCCGTCTCGGGACTGAGGCTCTTTCGCTTGACGTGCCATCGGAGAGGGACTATGCGTTCCGTCGCAATGTAGATGTGCGAATCTGACTTTTGAAACATGTCAGCCTCGGGAGGCTCCTGGACTCTTGTAAAGGGGCCGTACCTCGGCCGTGTCTAGGACCTTGATGACGCCGGGGTGTCGTAGTGTCCGTAGCTTCTTGAGCGCGTTCTTGGCAAGCGGGAGGGCGGATCGGTTGGCGGCAACGTCGAAGGAGAAGATGCTGCAGTTCGAGCCGTCTTCCTGCGACTCAGAGTTGGTAACATAGTTCTGGGTGTGTTATGGACGAGGAGGGGCTCGGTCAAGGACATACCCGTCGTGTGCCGTTGTGCAGAGTCCAGATGGAGGGGTCGAGGTCGACCTTGTCGCCGAAGGTGTAGGGGAACGGCGGGCCCTTGGCCATCGCCGAGGCAACAGCCGACTTAAGGAAGTCCATTGTGTGTAAACGGAGTTCGTAGAGCTTTGCGTCGTGTTCGTCGTGGGATCGTGGCGTGCTCAAGAGGGCGGTTGTAAGTTGTCGTCGTGGGGGCTGCCAAAGCTAAAAGGAGGCTATCGCAAACCGCAACCTGTTATCGCGGTTTGCTCTTGGCGCGCTAGGCACCGCTTTTTTGGTTTCTACCAAAGCTTGTCTGGCCCCTGGGCTTGCCTCGATGCACGGACCACAGCAGCGAGAAGGGTCCACCGAGCTGGATTTAATCTGCCGGTCCAGTCCTGTGACTCTGTCCGACCTGTCCCTTCCCCCACGTTATCCCTCCCTACCTTACCTTACTTACCTTACCGACCCGGCCAACCTGCGCAGTATAAATTTGTCGGGCGCGGTCAACTTTACTCGCAACGCAGTCCTTATCTACAACTTGCGATCGGACCGCGCTACCCTCGATTTTGAACTTCTACCATCGGCCCGATTCGTTTGGAGTTGGCACTCCCATGGTCGGACCCGCGTGGTCGATGAGCGTGGGCGGCGAGAGAAGGGTGGCTGCAGCAAGTGGCCTCGGGCCGAGTCGCTGACAACGGCAGTTACTCACCAAGGCAAGCTTTTTTTTTCTCACTCGCTGTGTTTTTCTTTACCACGAAGCAGTGTCAATGATGATCAATCTGGTAAAAGGTCAGACAGCCATGTGCTCTTCTGGGGTTGTGGTTCCGAGCGACACGGCTCTCTCTTGCGCCTTGGCGCGTCCAACAGCCAGCCTCAGCTTCCGCACGCCGTCTCGAGACGAACGGCAGCATGAGCGCTGGTGGTTGGATATATCAAACTACGTTGGAGACTATTGTCGACCACGCTACCGCTTCCCGAGGTCTGGTTTTCATTGATTTCATAAGACCAGACCCAAAGGCTGCGGTAGACACGAGCGAGGGACAAGGGACGGACGTGTTCTGCACTCCGCCTTGCTGCCCATTGGTATCGCCTGTCGCCTCAGAACCACGAAACCGCTGCAGCTGCGCTGGATGACGATCAACGATAAACTGAAAAGACCTGAGACACCTTCCATTTGATTTGGAGGACTTTTGAAAATCAAACCCATCTGTTTACCTCGATGTAACGGACCCCCTTTGGCGCTAACACGTCGCGGATTACAGGACACAGCAGCGGGTGCAAGGCTGAGCCCGACTCGAGCACCACCTATTGCTACATACCTACCTCCCTACCTATTCAGTACCATCTTAAGAATGCCCCGTTGTAGACGCTGCAGAGAGGGGGAGACAGTCGAAAAGCCGCTGGTTAGGTGCGGCCAATGCAGCAGATGCTATCATTCTGCATGCCACCGCCCCCCGCCCAGAGAGCCCATGTAGGTTTTCCATTTCCATTCCATTTCCATTCCCATTCCAATTTCCTCGTTGCTGTCTCCACACCCGTCGGAGGCTGCCTCCTCCTGTTACATCGCAAAAGCTAGGGCCCGCCACATCCATGGGCAGCCATACAGAATGGGAGGTTCAGCTGCGCCAGCCCCACTCGTAGCCTATTTTCCCGGCCAGCCAGCAGCCGTATTTCACCCTTTGCCTCACTGACCTTGGCTTGCCCTATCACCTACCTGCTACGGCTTTTTATTCTACCATCTAGACAATACGCAATTGAAGCTCTAGTCTGAAGTCTGCGCCCACTGACATAATCTTACCAGCAGCAGCTGGGTCTGCAAGCGCTGTCTTGCGGGCCAGAGGGGCCAAGCAAAGCGACGTTACTACTACCATGACAACTCGCTGTTGTCGTCGCGGGCCGCCTCTCCCAGCTCCGCATCTTCAGGCCTCGACAACTCTCGCCTCGCCAGGATGGCTTCCACCGCCGCCACCACGGCCTCTGCTACAAACACGTCCGCATCTTTCACAAGTCCGCGCAATGACGCGGTTGGGCACATCATTAATTGCTCCTTCACCGGATGCCCCGCCAAGATCGACGGTAATCGCCAGGTCCTGTGTGAGGCTCATCTGCAGCAGGCCTTCTCCAAACCTGACAAGACTCGGGGCCCTGTCCAAGCAAATGGCGCGCGCACGGCACCAGCCCCGACGGGCACTTCTAGCTCGCCCCGTCGGCTCATCAATTCAACCTCGACAAATCCGAGAAAGCTGTTGCCAGAGACTGACAAGGACCGGCCAATCATGAGACGTAAAACCGCCGGGAACCCGCCCCAGTTCGTTCCTCAACAGCCAACCCCCAAGCACAGCACACCACCCTCTCGCGGCGACTCGACTATGTCGCCCCCCTCACATCAACCGCTGGCGCCCCGTCCCCCTGTCCACTCACCACCTGCCAGCCCCGGCCCCTCTCAAGATGGGGAGCCTGCAAGGAAGCGACAGAGACTGTCGTCAGCCGCAGGGCATTCTTCAAAGCCCAGAGTAAATGGGGCGGTATCGTCTCGCCCGTCGACCGCGGAGTCGGCCCCGGAGAAGAAACCACTCGAGTCTAAAAGTCCGCAGTCCCACCGCCGTGGTTCGAAGCACTCATCCCACAGGCCTGGCAGAGTGCGAGAGATGGAAGGTAAAACTGGCTCGAGTGGCCCGAGTGGCTCGAGGCCGGCCTTCAGACCCCTTGTGAGGACGATGCCGCTCCAGTTTTCCAACTTGCGGTTCATTGATCGCCCCGGAGATGGTAACCCGGGGGTACTCTCTGAGCAGTCAAGTTCTGGAGTGAACGGATCGGCAGGAAATGTCCCACGGCGGAGTTCCGGAGCGTCAGACATATCCCTCGATGAGGGCATAAAAGACTACTTCACGGGGAAAACGGGCAGTTCAACCTCATCCGATAGCCGCACTAGGCCTTTTGACTCATCATGTCAGCCTCGGAGGCTGTCAGAGCTTCCAAACGGACAGAGTCACAAGGCACCGCCCGACCGAAGAAGGTCGGATACCCAAAGAGGCGGCTATGGGCCTTTCCAAGCAAACGGCATCAGCTCGTCAAAGCCAACCCCTCGCAGGACACACTTCCCCATCCGACCGGCCCAAGTCACCAAACCCCAGCCAGTCCAGCTCCCGAAACCCAAGGAAATCGATATATCCCATTTCGACTCCCTCATCTACGCCCAACCCGGCGCCTCAACACCCCCTTCCGAGCTAGATTTAACACCCATCACCCCCCAAGCCCCCCCGCCCCAGGCTGCCGATACCAAGGAAGCCTCACCAAAGGACGAACCCCTCTACCTGGACATTGATCCCCGCATCCACTGGCCGCAATCCCACTCGGCGGCCTGGCATGCCGCAAAACAAGACGAAATCCAGGCCCGCGGGAAGAAGAAAGCCAACTTTGGCCGTGCAGCACAGTCTCTGCAAAAGCAGCAGCTGGCCGAGAAGCGGCAAGGCGCCGCTGTTGCATTTGAGGATGCCCTACCGGAAAAAGTCCTAGACAATCCTGCGTGGGTGAGGGCGCTCAGAAGGTTGCGGGGGCTGCCCTGTTCTTCTTCATCTCCTTCCTCTTCCTTTTTTGACCAAGAGGAAGAGGGAACTAGCACGAACGGCAGCCATGGTGTGTATGGGAATGGGGTAGACGGCCAGCAGCAACAGCAGCAGAAGAGGGTCAGGAGACCTGGGGGCGTTGTTGGGAAGAGGGTTGGGAATTCGGGATTGGTGGTTGTTACGGGCCTGACCGAGTCCCAGATGGGGATGCCTATGAAACGGCTCGGGGGGGCCGAGTAGGTTGGACTTTGGATTGTCTGCGTTTTGCGGACTGGAGATGACGGATGTTGTTGTTACTATACTATTACTACTACTAAGGGTGTGGATGGTGAATTGGGGAGATGGAGATATGAGGATATGACAGGGGTTGGTGTAATTACATGTCAAGGCGTATTGTTTTAACAGCAGCTGGTTTTTTTTTGGTGTTGTGGTTGTCGGGTCTTGTAGGGATAGTCAGTTTTGTTGCGCGTATGGCGCACCAGACAACAGTTGCTTTCCTCGAGACAGGGGACAAGACTCGGTATTATATATTCAGTAATTAGCCGATGACTATGAGGAGAGTTGTGGTGTAATGAGTGAAGCAAGCAAAAAGCGCTACTATATCTTGCTGTGATAGACTTAGAGTTGCCTGATTTGTTACTCTACGGTATGCAAAATGTATATCTGTTATTACGGGGCTATGTGAGCTTGGGAATATGCTGTAATATTAAGCGCGGGGCTTACCAACTGGTCATCAAGGGCGAAGTGCAAAATCGCACTGCTGAGAAGATCAAGAGCCAACGGAGCTAGCGAGCGACCGTCTTCCTACCTTACTCGGGCTGGCTCAAAAACGAGACTTAAAATACAATTGCCACGCGTAGACAAAGCACGCTACGTTTTGTTTTTGTTTTTTTGGGCCCCCGTCTCTCACTTTCCAGCCAAGCTGCAGCAAAGCCAACCGAACTCGTCACCGATTGGCTCCAACTGCCTCGCAAGGCTGACGCACGTCGCGTCCGGGTCGAGAAGAGGAATAAATAGAGCAAGTAGATCCTTCTGGAATTATTTGGTCAATTGTTAGATTGAATTTCCGTACAAGGCAAAGGAGCGAGGTAGCAGTATTGCTATCTAGGTACTCAACATTGCCGAGTAAATACACACTGTAGCCTTCTCTGCTGGCAACTAATAGCGCAGAGAGACAAGTGAATTCAAACCCGCATGCTATAATTGTATTGTCTATCAATCACAACTTTTAGCAAAAAAGACGGTGTATTTATGCCATAGGTATGCGGCTTAAGCAACTTGTATCTTGTGTAATTTGCCAAGCCGAGCCGGCGGCTGTTCCTAATACACCTCTTACATCTATTACGCCCTCGGAATCAGCACTTCGTCCTATTAACCACCGATTAGTCTGCACAGGTCTCAACCTTGATGAAATCCATTCTTCAAGAAACCGATACCATGCCGTTATGGCAATCACAAAGCAAAGCTGCCAATCAACTCCCGAGATTCAGATATCCGCGTATGTGACGCGCAAATCCCCCCGGCCCCGGTCCAACAACACCATACATCAACCACCACTCGACCCCGAACAAACACATACGACCATACCTACTAGAGAACTCGGGATCCCGTCCGCTCTCCCCTAGATAAGCTAGTAAGGGTCAGATCAGTAGTTGGGTCGGTGACGACCAGCGAATCCCTGATGTTGTATGTTTTTATCGCTTTTTGCCATCCTCACTGAATAATATAACAGGCTCTCTCGGGTCCACCGGCTCTGTAAGTTTGTGCCTTGTCACTCACTGTCAACGGGCGAAATAACACCAAGATGAAGCAGAACTCCCCTGTTATATTCGGTCCATATCCGCCCCTCCATGGCAGCAACAGCGTCGGGTATATCGCCCCACCCTATATCTATCTACAACCTTAAACCAACACTCTCTCTCTCTCTCTCTCAACCCCCCTTAGCAAGCAAATTCAGCGCGCTGCCCGCAAGAATAAACCGCGCCTGGTCCTCGCTCACAGCATGCTTAACCGGCACCACAATCTCCTCGCCCGTCGCCCTTTTAGTAACCCTCAAGCTAACCTCACCCACCCCACCATTCCTCAACATGTCATACAGACCCACGGTAGCGACCTCATCACCGGCCCCGACCCGGTCGTAATCCGCCTGGTCGGCAAACGTCAGCGGCACCACCCCCTGCTTCTTGAGATTGGTCTCGTGGATGCGCGCAAAGCTCTTGCACACAATGACGCGCGCGCCGAGATATCTCGGCTGGAGCGCGGCGTGTTCGCGCGCCGACCCCTCGCCGTAGTTGTGCTCGGCGACGACGAGCCAGGCCTGGCCGCGGTGTTTCCATTTCAAGCCCAGCTCCGGGATCGTGGACCGGGACCCGTCCAGGTCGTAGGCCGCGTTGACCTCGCCCGTCTCGGCGTTGACGGCCGTGTTGAGCGTGTTGGCGCTGATGTTGGCCAGGTGGCCCTTGTACTTGAGCCACGGCCCCGCGGCCGAGATGGTGTCGGTCGTGCACTTGCCCGACACCTTGACGAGCACGCGCAGGCCCGACAGGTCCGAGGTCGGGAAGGGGTCGAAGGGCTCGAGCAGGGCGAGGCGTTCGGACGAGGGGGAGATGGCGACTTGGATCGAGGGGTTGGGCGGTTGCGAGGCGACGGCGAAGGCTTCTTTGCCTTGCTCAAAGGGGGTTTGCGGGCCTTCGAGGCCGTGCGGCGCCGGGAAGCGGAATTCGGCGCCCGAGGGGGTCGTGAGGCTGTCGGTCATGGGGTTGAAGGTGGTGGAGCCCGCGTAGGCCATGGCCGTGACGATTTCCGGGGAGGCGAGGAAGTTCATGGTTTCCGGGTTGCCGTCGTTGCGGCCGCGGAAGTTGCGGTTGTACGACGTCAGGATCGCGTTCGACGTGCCCTTTTCCACGCCGTCGTGGCGCTTCCATTGTCCGATGCACGGCCCGCACGCGTTGGAGAGCACGATGCCGCCGGCGTCGGTGAAGGTCTCGAGGGTCCCGTCTCTTTCGAGGGTCGCCCGGATCTGTTCGCTCCCGGGGGTGATGTAGAAATCAGCCTTGGGCTTCAGGCCGGCCTTCTCGGCCTCGCGGACGATGCTCTCGACGCGCGTCATGTCCTCGTACGAGCTGTTGGTGCAGCTGCCGATGAGACCCGCAGAGAGCTTCTCGGGCCACTGCTGCTCCTGCACCGTCTTCTTGAACTGGGACAGCGGCGTGGCAAGATCCGGGGTGAAGGGGCCGTTGATGTGGGGCTCGAGCTTGGAAAGGTCAATCTCGATGAGCTCGTCGTACTGCGCACCCTCGTCGGCCTTGAACTTGAAGAAGGCATCCTCGGCCGCGCCGGCGCCCGGGAAGTTTTGGAACACTTCAGCAGTCCTGCTGGCTTGCTCTCTCCGGGTCGCCTTCAGGTACCGGCTCGAGGCTTCGGTGTAGGGGAAGATGGAGGTGGTTGCGCCGATTTCGGCCCCCATATTGCAAGCCGTGGCCATGCCCGTGAGGCTGAGGGTCTCGACACCCGGGCCAAAATACTCAACGATATAGCCCGTGCCGCCGCGGACGGTAAGAAGCCCGGCGAGGTGGAGAATCAGATCCTTGGGGGACACCCAGTCACTGAGCTTGCCGGTCAACCTGACACCCATGATCTTGGGCGCCTTCAGCTCCCAGGGAGCGCCGACGAGCGCCTCAACAGCGTCGGCGCCGCCAACGCCAATGGTGATCGTGCACAACCCTCCGGCATTCGGCGAATGGCTGTCTGTGCCCAACATCATCAGGCCCGGGAGAGCATAATTCTCCAGCACGGTCTGGTGGATGATGCCGGCACCCGGAGGCCAAAAGTCGATCCCGTATTTCTTGGAGGCCGACTCGAGAAAGTCAAAGACCTCCTGGTTCGTCTTGATGCCCGCCGACAGGTCGTCGTCGGCGCCGCGCTCGCCCACGATCAGGTGGTCGCAGTGGATGCTCGCGGGGATGGCGGTCTGGGGCAGGTTGCACGACATGAACTGCAGCAGGGCCATCTGGGCCGAGGCGTCCTGCATGTTGACGCGGTCGGGCCGCAGCTTGAGGCTGGCGTTGGCGCGGATGTCGCGGCCATTGTTGGTGTTGGAGAGCAGCGACTCCTCGACGTTGTCCAAGTGGCTGTACAGGATCTTCTCGGCCAGCGTCAGCCGCTGCGCGCCCAGCACGCGACGGACCTCGGCATATTTGTTGTAGAGCCGCTCGTACGTCGGGGGCAGGAGGGGGCCGTTCGAGTATGGTCGGGCGCTCGCAACGCGGCGGAGCTGTTGCGCTTGGAAGGCCCTCTGTGGTGCGTTCTGTTAGCGGTTTGCCGCCACGGATTGGGAACGAAAAATCACACACCTTCAGGGCGACGCCTGACCGGCTGGCGAGATCAATTGGCCTCATGATTGTTGTACCCGTGGCCGATGAGTCGCTACTAGCGGGGCTCGCCTTGGGCTATGGCAGAAAATATCTATCGGCTTTCCGCCATTTGCAGGGATCGTTTCAGGGTCCGATCGCGGAACCGAAAATCCGGGGAACCAGGCGTGTCAGCGATCGACTGGCGTGTAAGTTGACCAATCACAGACGGAGGAATGCATCGTCCTTCAGGGGAAGTTTAGAAAGTTTAGACTGTTTAGGTATCTCTGCCCTCTATGCTTGTTGATGAGGCATCCAAGTGGACCAATCCCTTAAACTCATCCCCCATGTTCATATTGCACGGCTCAAGGCAACATTGACTCGAGTCTTAACTCTTTCCATGAAACACATGCTCATAAGGCATGTACACACCCACTACAGTAGTCAGATTCAGCCAAACCCTACACCATAGTCATTCAGTCTACCTGCCATAGAACAAACATAACCCCCCAGCCCAGCCAGCACACAACCTAGCAAAATCCTTCCCACGCCATGCAACGCCCACAAGCAAGCCCTGCCTTTTGTAATCTCCCAGAAAAAGCCAGCCGAGTAAAAAGACTCGAAGCAACAGACATCCCCATCATCTATCTCCCCACCAAAAAACCTGATCAAAAAACTCCCACATGACAACACAACCTCCCCTCACGAAGTCCGCTGCCTCTTCAAGTCCGGCCCACTCTCACCACCCGCTCCACGCCCAACAACCGCATTACTCGGCATGTCACCCAACGGCACCCTACCCGCAGCAGCAGCAGGACCACCATTGGCACCACCAGCGGCGCCATCACCACCACCACCACCACCACCACCAGCAGGCCTCTTAACAGTCAGCGGCCGGAACTGCCCGCGATTCCCCAGCGGACTCAACGACCCCGGCGCACCGATCCGCCTGGCCTGATCTAGCTGCGGGTGCACCATATTACCCGGCGGTCTCGGCCCGGCACCGGGACGGGCTGCACCAACACTAACACCAACACCAGCACCGCCGGCACCACCACCACCACCAATACCAACACCTGCTCCTGCTCCTGCTCCGGCACCACCACCAGACGGCTCATCATCCCCATCCCCCGTCTTCGGCGCAGCAAACGGCGCCACATGCATGCCAGTTCGGGAAAGCGGTTTGCTCGCCGTGTGGTCGATGCCCGGGGTCCTGGGGATAGACGGGCTCTCGAGGCGGGGGTTGAAGGTCTGGCCCGGCTTGGGGGCCAGCTTGTTGTTGCGGTCGGCGAGCGACTCTTCCGGGAAGGCCTTGACTACGCGGGCGGAAAAGAAACCGAGTGCTTCGCCGCCGGGTGGCCCTGCGTTGTGGGCGCCGCCGCCTTGGTGCGGAGGTGTCATGTGCGTGTGGGGGTTGTGGTTGTGGTTCTGGTGTTGGTTGGTGGTGTTGTTAGGCTGGGGCGCAGGGCGGTTCTGGTTGAATTGCTGCGGCAGCGGCCGCGGGCCGCCGGAAGGACCTAGGTTTTGTGCCCCTATCCCGGGGAAGTTGTTGACGTTGGGTCGGGGAGGATGCTGGATTGGGGTTTGTGGCGGTTGCCGCGGGGGATTGTTGCCTGCTGAAGTTGCCCTGACCAACTGTCTCACTGGTGGGCGCATGGAATTGTTTCCGCCGTTACTCGCATGACTCGGTTGGTCATGGCTCTTATTAGACACATTGGATTGGTTTGAGTCTGTCTCGTTCGAGTTTGGCAGCACGACTTCGTCTGGATGACCCTCGTCAGAGATGTTGAAGTCTGCCTCGTCCAGGTCTGCGAGACTGTTAGCTCGGGCAAGATAATTCGTCCGTCAAGAACCCTTACCCCCTAGAAAAGCCTCAAAAGATTCTGTCGTTGGCACTGTCACTGGGATTTAGCACACGCTTCGACGGCGGCAACATCGAGGCTTACATTGGGCCGGTGGCGCCGGCGCCGGTGCCGGCGGCAACGTCTTTTGCTCCCCGGGTGCCTCAACTTCGGCAGGAGCCTTCTTGATCAAAAAGTCCGAATGCCGATGCAAACGGTTTTCATCAAACTTGGTCGGCGCCACCTTAATCTTGGTAACATTTGCCAGGTACGTCTTGTCGTAGATGCAGTTCCCCAGCACGTTGCCAAAGTGCCTCAGCGCCCTCTTCAACGCGTCTGTGGTGCCCTCCTTCTTGGCCTTCTCAAACGCGGCCGCCTTGCCCCTGCAGTTGTCGATGCTCCCATACCCAAAATCTTCATGGTAGGTGCCGTCACGCAGAGTGACGCGCACAACGACCGACAGGCCGAGGCTGACCCTGCGCGTCTGGGGGTCCTCGTCACAAAAGTCGACCTGGATGTTTTGGATGGACGATGACCACCCGTTGAAGCCAAACACTTCGTTGGCGAGCGCGATGCATTTCTCGGCGGTGATGTAGTGCACCCTTTGGTTGGAGGGGCCTGCGCGCGACGAGAGGTACTCCGGACCGAGTTGCTTTTCGAGTCGGCTTTGGAGCGTGGCGATCTCTTGGGCAGTGTATACGGAGATGTGCCGCTGTGGCTCTACGAAGGGATTGACGACGCCGGTGTGCTGGTCGCCGGGGCTGTGTTGCACATTGGTCAGCTTCAAGCGTGTCGATTTAACTCATTCTCAGCACGCATCGACGGGCGACGCGTCCGGTCCGACCAGCGGGGGATAACATACGCGGGCATCGTGGCGATATTCACGAGCAGCGCTCTCTCATGAGCTCGTGCGTAGCAACTTCGGGGTGGATGATATCGACGTCGAGCGCCGGTGCCGTCAATTCTGAGTCAAGCTTCCAGTGGATCGTTGCCGATGGCTAACTACGAGTCTGTGCAAGTGGCCGTGTCTGTGAGCGACGCGCTGGGAAGCTGCTAGACGCGACGGTGGGGCACGTCAACCACAGGCTGTCACGTGGGTGGTTGCCTCAGCGCCGCAGACCCCTGACAGGTTTGCCCCTCACCCCACCATTCAGCGGGTAAACAGCGCTGAAGCCTGATCTCAGCAGGCTGCCGAGTCCATGTCCCCGAGCCCGGAGTTATATTCCGTTTGGCGGTCCCGGTCCGACGCCGCCCACAGTAAAATATGTAGAACGTCAAGCTCAAGGAGCCGTTGAGCAGGCAGAACTTACTGTCACTGGGCGAATGAGCCAACCCAGCGAAATACACTGGGTAAACAACCGAGCCGCATCTTCGAGGACCTGGCGTCGATCGTCGATCAAGTGAAACAACAAGAGTGATTTCCACGTGTTGGCGCCTGTTGGCAATCAGGGCCTCGAGATAGCCAAGCCCGGACTTTCGTTGTCGTCGTGCTTAAGATGAGAACAAAGATCACTACGGTAGGGGAGTTTGATACACCGACCGGCTCACCTGAGAGGGGCGGCATGCCGTAGAAACAAAGGGGCGCGAATACCAACGCAAACGGACGCCGAATAATCGCGGTTGTATGTACGAAATTTAGACAGCTCAAGCGCACAAAAGTCCCTGACTACCACCACCCGACCATGCATGAGAAGATCAGCGAGAGACCCGTAGAGACAGAAATAAATACACAACCAGAGGCTTCCATCACTCCGCCCAATGAACCCTTCCTATTGAAGGGAGCCAAATATGCGGTCCGGAGCACGAGTACATATGAGAAATGGTTAACAATGGATATCAGAGGTATGAAAGAAAAGAGATGAACGCCGTTGGCCAATCCCCGAAATCCTCAAAGTCTATGCCTCCTAACCCCCGACCCCCCTGTGTCGACAAAAGAAATAGTCGTGATGCAGTCGGCGGTGCCGGTGCCTGAACCCAGCAATGAACCTGTCACGTTCATGGTCACCGCTTCTACCAGGGACCGACGCGGACAGGCGAACCATAATTGCCGTTGATGAGCTGGTTGAGAATCGAGTTGGGGTCCGACAGGCTGGACGTCGGCGGCGCGTTCGAGTTCTTTCCGATCCAGGGGACCTCGGTTGCCATGGCATTCATTGCCTGTTCCAGCTTCCCGCCCGATTGTTGGTTGTGCTTGGCCAGTCGTTGGTCCCAGCCGCCCGTGTGCAAGACGAATCCTCCTCCTCGCTTGGCCGCTTCGGTAATCACCAACGCCCATGCCCCAGAAATCTCGTCGTATGCATTGTCCTTGTGATGGCGATGTTGCTGGCTGTCCCAGTCGGGCAACTCGTGGATGACCTTTGTCGCACCGTCGAGGTATTGTAATGAGATGTTCATCTGCTGTTCAACCGGCGGGAGGAACTGTGGCGTGAAGTCGGAGATGGCATCAACGAGTGCGGCGAGAGGTTGTTTGACTCGGAAATATGTGTAGTCGGAGCTCGACTGGCCAAAGGGAACCGCAGCCCGCAACTTCTCCTGGTAATCGCTCAGGACCTCAAGCGCTGATGGGACCGACGGCCGAGGCGCACTTGTCACCACCTCCCGGCCGATGTCTGGATGCCGTTCGCAGATGGTCTGAAGGACTGTGCGCAACTGTGTGTTGTCGAGGGTCTCGAGGAGTCGGGGTAATGATAGCGGGCGCCCAGCCATGTCGCTAGCGCCTCGAACCTTTTTCGTCGGTCTCGCAAGTTGTCTCGACGATATCGCTGGCGAGCTGAGCGGCGATACCGACATCTCGTCGTCGTCGGCTTTCCGCTTTCGGGAAGCCATGGTTTGCTGCGGCGCTGCAAAGGGGTCAATAAACCTGACTCGAGGTTCCCGCACAGAGCAGAATGATCGTCTCCTGCTCTTCATGATGCAGCGATAATCCGACGGCGCCCACCAAAGGTATAGGGTGCGAGAAATGAGGAATGCGAAGAGGCGAGCTTACCAAGTAGTGGCGGTGGGAATCTGGGGGTTTCGCAATGAAGAGGGAATGTCGGGGGTTGCGGCGATAAAAGGACGTTCATTGTTGGCCTGAGGAAGGTATCAAAGGGACCTGCCACCGACAGGCTGACACGACGGCAAACGGCTGTTGGAGGGTTGCCGGATTGCCAGGTCAGAGGAGGAGATGAGAGGAGGTTGAGACGGTTTGTGGAGTGGTGGGAAAATTGAGGAGGTGTGCGGCGGAAGCAGCAACCAGCCAGGCCACCCCAGCAAGCTTGGCGTGATGTGTGGTCGAGAAGCAGGACGGCAAAGAAAGTGGAACTGCGTCGAGGCATTTGACCGCTGCTCGTTTGTTGTGGCTGTTCAAGCGGCGCCAACTCCCTAGCTACCTAACGACCTAACTAAATCGGGCATTGAATGCTGGTGCTCTAGCTGCGAATGGCAGTCGAATGGGCAGTGGGGATGCACGGTCCACGAGCACATGCGCCACTGGCGGGTCACTTGGCCTGCCGTTTGAACCGCTTCTCCCTTCGAGTTCTGGCTGTCGCACTTTGCTTTTCCAGATGTAGCGAGTAGGTAGGTACCCGAAATAGGCAATCCAAAGAGCTGCGATAACTGGGTATGATTTCGGGTATCCATGCAGTCCACACAGCCTGTTGGTTAGTGACAACAGAACAATCAGAGCCGTGGCCAATTATCCAACTTGACGACTCACGATAAGGGTCCCAGGCTCGGGGCGATGCCGCGTGGCAGATCCTTTGTATTGCGCAGATGAGGGACAAACCGAACTGGATCATTTGGATGGAGCAACGTCAGCTTTTCCGTTTGCTCCGAGGCTACCTACTGAATCAGCCGAGTTTTGTCTGGTATTTGCAAATGTGACGAATGTGGATGTGATGAGCTGCGCTCGTCATCCCTTTTGCCGAGAAAGTCTCGGGCTCGGTGTGAGGTTGGTATGCATTAATTGAGTACATATCGATACATTTTTCCAGGTTGGCAATTCGGTTTCTATGTTTCTATCACAACTCCCATTCGATTGAAATCAAGGAATTACGCCGCTTGGCAGATGAACATGGGATGAAGAAGTAGGATGGCGGCGTCTAGTTTCCGGGCGGGTTGCCCTGTAACTAGATGAAAGGTTGAGGCATGATATTACTTGATAACATGACTTGCGCCATGAATTGATTCATTTGAATCTGCTTGCATTTCGGGCAGCTGTTGATAAATTGGCGGGGCAGAGGCGAGTGGCTCCCGCCCCGCATTGCGACCTGGGCGGGACCATCCGCTAAAATTGGAAGTACAGCGCTTATCGCTTATCAACAGGGAAATTTTCGAGAGATATTCCAGCGAAGTTGCATCTCCAAGGACCCCGACACAGACGCTCTCACCACTCGGAAAGCGCGTCCCCGAATACCCCAGACGCACAATGGCAACAAAAGAGCCCGAACAGACCGTTCCCGAGGAGCAGCAGGACGCTTCCTCCTCCAAGAAGCGCAAGTCCGCCCTCACCGAAATCCAAGTCGACCTCGCCCTGCCCGAGCCGCCATCCAAAAAAGCCCGCCGCGCTCTCAAAAAGGGCAAGACGCTGCCCGCCAAACCGAAAAGCGACGATGAAGACGACGAGGACGCCGGGGAGGATGGCAAAGGCGACGGCGCCAAGGACGGCAAGAAGAAAAAGGAGCGCTCCCCGCATGGCGTCTGGATCGGCAACCTGCGCTTTACCATAACGCGGACCGAGCTGCGCAAGTGGCTAGTCGACAACTCCGGCGGCAGCATCACCGACGAAGACATCACGCGCGTGCACATGCCCATGACGAAACCTGCCCCGGGACCCGGTCCCAAGAAAGCCCCCGAGAACCGCGGATTCGCCTACGTCGACTTTGCCACGTTTGACGCCAACGTCGCGGCCATCGCCCTCTCCGAGACCGAACTCTACCGGCGCAAGCTCCTCATCAAAGACAGCAAGAGCTTTGAGGGGCGACCAAAGAAGGAGGAAGCTGCCGCTGCCGCCGCCGCAACGGACGGGGCCGCCGCCGGGGCATCAGACGCCAAAAGCGGCCTCGCACCTGGCGCCAGCACCAAAGTTTTCGTGGGCAACATGTCGTTCAACACGACCGAGGACGACTTGTACGCGCACTTTGAAAAGTGCGGCAAGATCCGCTGGATCAAGGTGGCCACTTTCGAGGACTCGGGCAAGTGTAAGGGGTACGGGTGGGTCAATTTCGAAGAGGCCGAGGCGGCTGCATGGGCGGTCAAGGGGTTCGTCAAGGTGCGCGAGACGGAGGCGACGGTGGAGGATTTCATGGACGAGGACGAGGACTCAAAGCCCGCTGCGAATGGGGAGGAGGAGGCGGACGCCGAAACGAAAAACCTAGTTAAGGAGGACGACGACGACAACGATGACGACGACGACAACGACGAGAGCGACAGCCAAGACGAGAAAGAGGCCAAACCAGCAGCCAAGAAGAAGCCCACCACCAAAGAACCACCCCGCATCCGCACCCGCAAGTGGTGGGTCAACCAGCTCCTCGGCCGCAACCTCAAGATCGAGCTTGCCGAGGATGACCAGACGCGCTACCACAAGCGCTTCGGCAAGGGCGCGGCCAAGCGGCAACAACAACACCAGCAGCAGCAGGAAGGCGGCGCTAGCAGCGGCAGCAGCTATATCAAGAGGGAAGACAAGAAGAAGGCTATCAACTACCAGAGCGACATCAACGTCGCCCGGCTGACGGGCGCGCCGGTGGCGCACCAGGGGAAGAAGATGACGTTTGATTAAGGTGGGGTAGATAGATAGGCAAACGAGAGATATACCCGGGCCTGGGACTGGAGGCGTGTTTTTTTTGGTGTTGTTGTATTCAGTAGGTATTCAGTCCACAATATTCGTCGCTAGGCTTGATCTTCTGTTGATCGAATCGATCCATCCAACCACCATTGGGGGGGGTGGGGCGTGCCACTACTTGCTGTTTAGTTTTCGATATCCCCTATTTTCATGTATGTGGTTCTTATTGTTTGACGCCAAAGTTCAGCTCCCTTCCCCACCACCCTACCTACATATATATTCGCGTCGCATGTCGCGTTTTCCATCTTACCACCCACCATCTTCAAAGAAAATCAGTTATCTTCTGGGCCCTAGAGGAAGTTCTGAAGTTATTCTACCGGCCAGGTCCTTTTTTCTTTTTTTTCTTTTGCAAGACAAAGGAGTAGTTAGGAAGGCATAGATGCATCTAGGCCCCAGACCACCCTCCTTATAACTCAGACCTCAACCCTATATAGAGACTTCTCCAACCTACACGTCCTAAAGAATAACAAACGCGAATATCTCAATTGTGGAGGATGCCCTGAAGGTTGCGTGGATAGGGTACATACCGTAGGCGTTTATTGACGGCCTATTAATCATGCTAATACCCAGGCGTTTGGAGGCCGTTGTGTGGGCAGATGGTTGGTGGACTAAATATTCAAAGCCGTGATAAATATCTTCAATTGTGATACTTCCATCTTCTAGATTGGCCCTGGTTTGACTGAGTTGTGGCCAATTCAATGTTATATGTGGTGATGTTGGTGAGGGATTCGAGTACTCGGCAGGGCTCCAGAATCGCCGACCTAACAGACTTAGACAGCGCCCTGCCGAGTAAGGCTGGATAAGAGTTGGGGCTACCAGTCGTTCCAGCTTGTTGTCCGTCTAAACTTCCCCATACCTAACTTACCTTGCACATCAAAGATCACTTCACCGATCACACAAGCATGATTCGTAGAGCAAGTCCAGATTTCCCATTTCCTGACCGACGACCTAGCTAAGGTAAAAAAGTAGACATCAATCTGAGCAGTACGTCCGTGAGGCACGCAGACCGGGAAGAAGATAGAAAAAGGAAAACAGATTCGTAAGGAACGGCCAACCCGCTTGATCTCTCCGGCCACAACGATAACTGGCATAGCAGAGGAAGCTGGGTGTCTTTTGGCCAGAATCATCGCGTGTGTATGAATGAGCCCAGCGCCTTTGCGGATAACGAGCCGACTGGCAATGGCTTCGAGGCATGGCGTGCCACGGTCCGTGTCCTGCCTCCGCCCCCCCAGTGGCCTGTGTACTGCTGTGAAAGGTCAAAACGAACGAGTAGAGAATCCTTGGCAAAAGACTCCAGTGACAAAAGTAAAGAGCAAAACAATCATGCCCGTTTCCCCCCATATCGCAAACCTAACCAAAAGAACATATCGTCCCAAAATATCCACGTATTACCCACTCAGTCCGAGGTGATACGCCCCACGAGACGGGTAAAGCCCGACCTCGGCATTACCTGCTCGCTCACTTCTGCTTGGAAGGGCTATCGAGGTGGAACTCCTCGTCCGAGGCGTCGAGAATGTCATACTCCTCATCAGTCAGGAAGCCCTCCTCGGACTCGCCCTCGTTCCACTCGTCGTCCTCGCAGTCCTCGTACTCGTCCTCCTGGGCAGACACAGACTCAGCCCTGGTCTCCTCGTGGACGCTGGCGACGGGCGACTCCTTCTCGAGCTTGGGGAAGATCATCTGACTCTGCTCCAGAACCTCGTACTTAGGCTTGGCAGCCTCCTTCTTCTCCTCCTGCTGCTTCTCGGGCTCGGCGACCGACGGAGGGGGGAGAACCACCTTTGGCTTCTCGACGACAACGTCGCACCAGAGACGGTGGCCGAACCTGTCGCCCTCCTTGGTGGTCAGACGCCAGTTCGATACGACTCTGCCGCTGCGGCGAGGGGACCTCAAAAGCACGGTGAAGGGGAATTCCTCGCCGGGTTGGATCGAGGCGTAGCAGATGGTGGATTCGCAAGAGAACTCAACATCGCGGGTCGCCGCGGGGTGGTTGGAATCGAGGTGGCCCATGTAATCTCCGCCGACGAACTTGACGGAGCAGCCTGCAGGCCAGGCGACATCGCCGTCGTTGCGAAGGATCCAGGTCTGCTCGAAGACGTGGTCAGGCCCGAAGACGGTGCCGTCGGGCACCGTGTCCCGCACAAAGCTGGCATGCAGATCGTTGGTAGAGAACGGCTTCGCAGCAGCAGCAAGCGGCTTCTCCTCGGGCGCCTTCACCTTGACACGCACTGGCTTTTCCTCAATCTTTTTCTCCACCTTGACCGGCTCCGACGGCTTGACGTCAACGACAGTCTGGACGCCGCTGAGCAGAGAAGGCGGGGTGCTTGTCTCGGCAGTCTGGGTGTCTTCAGAAGCCGGACGAGACCGGGGGCGGTCACCCATAGTCGGCATCAGTCGCCCGTTTTGGTTCTCACCAGTAGTGGTCACGCTGACGTGGCGCACCGGCGACTTGAACTTGATGAGTGGATGTGTGCGGTTGTGGGTGTTGGCAGGGCTGGCCTCGCACGACGCGCAGAAATCGGTGTCGTGGCAGACGGCACACTTGAAGCGGTCGCCGACAACGTAGCTGGAGTTGGTGCGAGCGCTAGAGCACAGGGGGCCGTCACAGCAAATTCCAAAATGAACAGGGCGGTTCATGGTGCAGAGGCGAGCGCCGCCGTCATACTCGAGCGGCTCATACATGGGGACGAAGCGATGGCCGGGGTGGATGAACCCGGCGTTCACCACGCAACCGGAGCAGTAGTCCCAGTCAGGGCAGTCCAGGCACTTGTGGCGGATGCCCTTGATGCCCTTGTCACAACCGTCACAGATGGCGTTGTGGGCTTGGCCACGGCCAGCGGTAAGGCGGTGAGTGACCTCGGAGCTGAGCCTGGCGCCCTCGACGGCCGGCACGAAGGCATGCTTGGGATGGTGACCATGGCGGTTCTTGGCGAAGCAAGCCCTGCAGAGGTCATAGTCGTCGCAGGTAGTGCAGTGGACAAACTCGGCTTCGGGGAACTCCTGCACGCAGCAGTTGCAGGTGCGGATGCTCGAGTACAGGAAGTCATTGAAAACCGGGATGATCCTCTCCGGAGCAGCCGGTACGACGCTCGGCGCCTGCTTGGGCTGCGGCTTCGGGCTCGGCTTTGGCTTCGGAGCTAGGCGCTCGGTCGTGCTGTTGATGATGACGCCGCTCTTGACGAAACGCTTGATGAGCCAGTGGTTGGGCCCCTTGCAGGTGACACCCCGATCAACACAGTCCTGGCACAGGTCAAAGTCGCCATCGTCACAGGTGGAGCAGTGGTAGTGAGCGTCCGGAATGGTCCGGTCGCAGCTGTTGCAGCACACAGCGTAGTTGGCACGGATCGCCGGGCAGCCCACAGCGCAGGGCAAGGTTGCGGCTGCGGGTGGTGTGGTGGGTTGCGCCGGGAGCGTAATTTCCTTGGGAACCGCAAGAGTGTCCTCCCACTTATCCATCATGGACCGAAGGCTGCCGAGATTCAGGGCGTCGGCGTACACCACAGGCGCAGGTGCAGGCACTGATGCAGGCAGGAGGAGTGCAGGTTCAGCCTTGACTGGCTCATCCTTGACTGGCTCCGCCTCGACTGTTTCAGCCTTGACTGGCTCTGTGGCGGGGGTCGAGTTCGAGGCGGCCGGCTGCTCCGGCTGCTCCGGCTCGCGTTCCGTATCGGTAGGCTCGACACTTGGGTGGCTCTCCTCCTCAGCTTCGTCGGTAACGGAAGCCGGCTGGGGTCCTTGCTTCTTCTCGTCCTCCTCAGGTTCGTTCCCCTTCACAGTGACGCGGAGCTTGAGCTTGAGCTTCGCCTTGGCAGCGCGGTAGAGCTGCTTGTAAACGGCTGTGTTGGCTTGGTCCAGAACAATGTAAGCGGCGGCCGAGTCGGAGTACCGCTCGATCAGGGCCTCGGCGTCAGCAGGGATGTTCAGCGCCGTTCGCAACTGTCGGGGCGCGCCTGGTTAGTGCTGTCCACAAAGTGGAAAATCGACGCCCCGAACTTACCTTGGACTCGAGCACATTGACGCCCACATCGCGCAGTGGCAGCTTGAACCGGCGAGCGGAGCCGTCAATGTTCACTTTGAGGGTGACGGGAGTGTCGGGGGTGGCAACGGATGCCATTTTGCTGGTTGCGGACGACTGCAGCGGAATGAAGAAGAGCCGGTCAGCCAGATGTTCTTGATAAAAAAGTCGGGGTCGGTATTTTGTTGAGGGTTGGGAGAGAGTCGGGCGGTGGGCGATGACGACAAGAGGTGCAGAGGTGCAGAGGTGCGGAGACTGGGAACGCGTGGCACACACAGGTCGCCGCTGGTTGGTGTTTCAGAGCACAACTCACACAAAATGCTGCCCGCAAGCGATATTGGGATCTCTCGCTGCTCTCTAGGCGAGATGCTAGCCTCCCTGGATATTTTCGGCACGCAAGGCGGTGAGGCAGTGTCGAGAAAGTGGCCGATCGAGGAGGTGACGAGGAGTGTTTGGAGGAAGGAATGGGGAGGAGGAGGTCGGCAGAGGTCGGGTTGGCAGGTGCTCAAGTGAGGAGAGGGACAAAAGTGGTCGGAGCTTTGCTGTTGGTCGGCTAGGGGGGACTGGGAAAGCCTCAGGCAGTCGGGGACGGGGCGGATCGAGGTTGCGGTTCCCAAAAAAAGATAGGATGTACTTAAATGCGGTAGGACAATGTTCAGGCAGATGGGCGCTTAGCAATGAAATGGGAGGCAAAAAGGCAAAGGGGCGAGCTGGCGGTGAATGCGGGACTAACAGCAGGCGGTCAGTGTTACCTCCGTGGCGTTAATGAAATGGGCTTGGGACCGGGCCAGGCCCCCGGGCGCATCAGGCGGCCGAGCTCGTTCACTAACAGCGCGTCGGTAACTCTCCGCGCCAATTGTGTTGCTAGGCAGCCTTCCGGTCGGGCACGCGCAACACGGCAGTGCTGGGTTGGTTTCGTCACCCTCAAGCCAGCCTGCGCTTTGTCCAAGATGGGGCGAATGTCAGTCAGCGGAAGCTTGGAGAAGCTGCCGGGTGTCCGCCACTGCAGGCAATCATGTCGATTTCACTTTTTTTAATGGTTATTTGGTTGTGTTTCTCTCTGTATCTCTTTCAGCTCTGTGTTGACCTCTAGAGCCTCTCTGCTTTTCACGTTGCTCTTTTCGGAACAAACACAACGCTAGTTGATGCAACCCATCTCGGATGGTGCTTCCGCCCGAAATACCGCAGCACTGTTAGTGCGAGAGAGTGCAGGCAGCTCTCGACCCCTCACGAGGGGCCTGCGGGACCCATCGGGGCCAAGCGGAGAAGAGCCATGCAGCAAGGCGGCGTGTCAAAGCTTCAGGTTCCCCATCTGATTCTGGGTTCGCTGGGATATGGATCATTGGATGGGCCCATTTCCCCATATCTGCCCCACCCATCCCACCTTCGCTTTGCATTGATCAGCAACCCAGACGCAAGCTACAGCGGCCTCGGTCGGGGCGGGCGAGGGAGGCGGCAGGATTACGTCGCTGTTTCTGCTGGCCGACGTCGACTCTGCACTGTTCCCGAGGCTGGGCTAGCGTTTGCGTGGCAGCGCGTGTTTGTCTCACTCCGGAATTCAGACGCTCAGGCCTTTTCCTTTTTCCCTTTTTTTCTCCTTTCAGCTCCAGCTCCATTTCCATGGCAATCGGCAGTCGGCGCTTTTCAAAGGCGAGAGCGGCAAGACACTGACTGACTGACTGATTCAGACGGGCGCATGGGCGGCTTTACCTTGGCTGTGGTCATCCGGCCATCAGAGACCACGCTGCCCCAGCTGCGTCGACTGCGCGGCGTGGTGTGGTGTGGTTCGTTCAGCCCGCCCTCTCCGCGGCCCGTCCACTCGTCTCTTGCTCCGCAGATGCAGCCCAGGTCGCGGGACAGATCGCCCGATTGAGAGGCAAGGAAGGTCCTGCGTTCGGGACCAAGACTCAGGACTAAAACTATTGAGGGGGGATGCTGCCATCTTACATAAATAGGAATCGGTATGTACAAACGAGGTCTTCCGGTGTTGGCTCTCCGACCTGCCCGAATAGCCAGTCAGATGACGGCGCTTGCTGTCGGGAACCAGCGGGCCACACAGTGTGTGGTATTGGATGTTTCCTTTCTGGATTGCATTATTATAGAGCAAGATGCCATTCCATCGAGGCTGCTGCTGAATAGAGAGGTTAGCTCGGGCTATTCTACACTGCGAGCCGCCTTCCCTTCCGCAGGAGCATCATGCTCTGAGCTGAGCTTCCGGACCCTCGCGGCCCCCGTTTATTTCCCCTCCATGCCCTCTCACGGAACGATGTCGTCCCCGTCCCTCCGATCTAGTCACCAAGGCGTTTTCGGTCCCCTGCCATGACCCGGTCCGAACTCGCTGTTCCAGATGACGGAGGACCACACGCAAAGCCCGTTCCAGCGCCGTTTGACAACGTGACTTGGCGTTCTGTCGTGCGCCCCGTCCGCGTCACCTCAGGGACGCTCAGTCGACGTAATTTCTGATGTCACTTTCTCTCAAAAGCCGGCTCTTGGAGTCGTACAAAATGCTCTCGGATCGCCGCGCTCGGGGTGGGACAAACGTCCCGAGAGCGTCCTAGCTCGACGAGATGAAACGGTTTGTCCGATCTTGTGTTCCTGGGTTTTCCATGTCTACGCGGCGGAATAAACCAGTTTCCGCGTTGGTTGCCTGATTACGCGGAGGATAGTAAATAAACAAATCACCATGATCCGAGTTGCATGCTCTCTATTACCCAGTTGCCAGTCTAGTCCTTGACGTACATGTATACAATCGCTTCTACAAGCAACACTGACATCACGCCGCCATAACACGGGGTATCTCTCCGGAACCCTCGTCAAGAATCCATGATAGCCTCCAACGCCTCCCCGAGCGCCGCCTCGTCATACCTCACCACCCGCTTCTTCCCCTGGCCCCCGACCACCCTCCCAGCCACTTTGACACACTCGATCCCCAACCTCTGCAGCTCCTCCACATGCACCACCGGCCCATCATAACCACCAGCACCACCACCAGCTTCACTATCCAGATACACCAAATGACTGACATGGCTCCTCAGCACCTCCTCCCGGCCCACCAGCTCCGGACGCCAACTCTCCACACACGCCCGCGCAATGGCCCGCACAAAATCCACCGCCGTCATCGGATCCCCGCTGGGGCCCGTCTCGCGATCAACCTTGCCATTCAACACCAACACCCGCCTCCTAATCAGCGACGACGATTTTCCCTCTTCCCGCTTGCCAATCGCCTCCCCAACCCCGCGCAGCACCAGACTCGGAACGATGCTCGTGTACAGACTGCCGATGCAGTACACCACGGTATCCGACCGCGCCAGCGCGTCCACGACCTGCGGGTTTGCCGCGGGCGGCGCAATCTCGTGGCCGTACGGGTTGATGTACCAGAGGCGCTCGATGCGCGCGGGCAGGTCCTCGTCGTCGTCCTTGCTGAAGGCGATGTTGGGGCGGCGCAGGGCCGGGAGGGAGCCCGGCAGGTTGGCGTCCTCGATGCGGTCGTGGTCGGCGGCGGTCAGGCGTGCCGGCGCGACCTGGCTGTCGTCGGGCAGGGCCGTGGGCGCCGACGGGTGCGAGATGGCGACCTGCCCCGCGATGGTGCTGCCGTCGCGGAGGCCGGCCGAGATGTGGTGGGTGAAGTTGCTGTTGATGGCGGGGAGCACCGAGACGGAGGGCGGGATGGAGCAGATCATGGAGAGGAGGTAGATGGCGGATTCGAAGCTGCCCGTGAAGATGCGGGCGCTGGTAGAGAAGGTAAGTATGGGCGTAAGAGAGAGAGACCTAAGAGAGAGAGACCTAAGAGAGAGAGACCTAAGAGAGAGAGACCTGAGAGAGAGACCTAAGAGAGAGAGACCTACCCGGCGAGGAACATGTTGCCGACGCTGGCGCTGGCAAAGTCAAAGACGTTGGGTGGCCGGGCGCGCTTGACAATCTCCAGGTTCAGCGTGTTGAGGACAGACCGGATGAGCTCCCGCTTGGGACCAGAGATGAAGCCCCACAGCAGAGACCGCGACTCGACAATGTCCAGCCATTCTGATCGAGCCCTCAGGGGGTCGCAGTCCAGCCGGTGCTCAAAAAGCAGCTTGAGCGCCGACATCTCCTCGTCGCCCTCATGGTTGGGGATGAGTCGGACTAGGCGGCCTAAAACAAGGGTTACTGATTAGGACGCATCCTGCACCTAAGGACGAGGAGACTCACTCCGAATATCGCCAACACCTGTAGAGAGAGAGACATGTCAGCTCAGTTCCTGCTCACCACCATCTTCCATTGGCTCTCCACTCACTCGGCCCTCCCACAAATCTGATCAGCTCAGACGAACTGCCGCCATTGTCGCTGATGGGAATGACGTAGTTCAGCCGGCATCGTCTCTTTTCCACAATTTTGTTGAACACATCCACAAGACTATTTGCCGCGGTGCCTTGGGGAAAAGTGATACGTCAGTCACGCTTCATTGATGATGAGGTCTGGAGCGGACAGCATCCCCGAGTGTGTTCTAGAGGGTGCGCACATACCTCCGGAAAAGACGGTAATGTCTAGCCGCTTGCTCCCATTACCATTGGTGTCGTCAACAACTATCGGAGCCATTGCAGCAGCGAGTGCACGATAGACAACGAAGCTAGTTCGTGGAAAGGAGTTGATGCTGGAAGGTTGCGGTTAAGGGCGGGTTTACCCCTGAATGATAAGCTTCTGGAGCGGGCCAAGGCATTTATAGCGTTGCTACGGCCACCAGTTTAGATACTTCAGACCTTCGTGAGCACTCCTCCAACGTGTCAACTTCGTATTTTCATTTCTTCTCCGTCGTGAAACAAAGGACCATTTGGCCACATTGCAATTCTCACAGGAAAGCACTGTGGGGGAGTCGTCATCGGCAAATCTGCGGAAATTGATCAACTCCTTAAACATCATCACGAGCACACAATGTGAGGCTGTGTTCGGAGACTGACCCGGCAAGCCGTGATTACAACCAAGACAACCAGAATTGTACAAATAATACCAAAAAGATACAAGAACTCAACCACGTGGCCTCAACTCCTCTCCAGTCCGTAGCGTAGAGTTGATCGCCTTTCCCAGTGTGGCTGTGAGGGAAACCACAGAGACTTCGTCATCAAAGTGATAAACACGCCGCAAGGCAAACGACTTTTAAAATGATCTCAATCAAGCACCAAGCAAACACCAAGCCAGAAACGCAACGCGCCGCCAATGATTGGACTAGTCAGAGCTAATAAACAACCCAACTAACCCGTGACAAACCCCCTTTCCAACCAAATCCTATACCCGTCTCCAAACGTAGATTGATGCAAGCAATGCTCTTGAAGCAACCAAACCGATAATTTACTTCTGTTGACAAACGATGAATGAATGGGTAGTAATAAAGTGTCGGAGTCAAACTCCACCAGCGCCATGCAAAAAAAGGGAGAGAGATAAGACTCGTAGCAGTGCGTTTTGCTGGAAACAGCCAAAAGAAAATGCCACCGAAACCACAAAAACGGACACCTAGAACACAACGATAACAAGAAACAATAACAGCAGCAACTGAGAAAAAAAAACAAAGGGAAACTCACCAAGGGAAGAGGGTGTCCTCAACCATCCCATGGCCCTATACATGTAACAAGCATCGTCATAAAAAACCATAGTACCGCCTCCTCAGACAAACACAAACGACTGAACCAGACCAGGCAAATAAATCGACGAAAGCGATAAAAGATGTCCAGAAAGAAGTGAGAGTAAACAAAACGAGCCGGTTCGCAAACCCGTCGACTTTCGATATTAAAAGAAGTATTTGGTCTTTCATCTTTCCTAACAGTGTTCCAGTGTTCCAGTGTTCCAGTGTTCCAGTGTCCAGTGTCGTTTGTAACAAACAAACCAAACAAAAAAAAGGAACAAAGCTTCTTCTGATAAGACAATTCGACGGTTTGCAACACCATAGCTCATGATATCCACCCTCCTCCCCACTCACTCAATCCTCCTCTTGCCTCCTTCTCCTCTCCTAACACACCATCCCTTCATCCCTCCCTTCCTCCTCTTTCCTTCTTCCTCCTTTCCAACCCGTCCATCCATCACGCGTCTCCCGTCTCCGCCCCCGCCAATTCATTCCTCTCGCGCCGGGGGTAGTAGCGGAAGAACAAAACCGAGAGTGGGAGCCACGGCGAGTACTCCTACTCCTACTCCTCCTTCTCCTCCGTACTACTGGGGATAGTAGAGCATCGGTTGCTGATAGTAGAACGTGTCTGGGCTCGGCGTCATCATGGGACCGCCCATGCCCACCACCCCGGGGGCATAGGGTTGTGGGCCGCCCGAAAAGGGCGGGTATCCGGGCATCGGAGCAGCCTGTGAGTAATAGTCGTAGTAGACCGTGCCCTGGGACTCCCGGGCATCCACTAGGTTCTGCTGAGGTGTGCCTTGACCATTAGGCTGCGCAGCGGCGGCGTCGCCTTGCGGAGGCTGCGTGTAAGGGACAGGCGGGGCCTGTTGTTGTTGCTGTTGTTGGCCTCCTGGTACGAAGGCGGGGGCGTTTGCGTTGGGTGCCATGTTGGCGGGGAATGTTTGAGGGTAATAGAAACCTTGCTGTGGCTGCATCGCCTGGTACGGCTGACCGTAGAAACCAGGTTGGCCATAGGTGGTGGGCTGGAAAGGAGCTGCGTGGACGGCGCGCTCTGGGATGTGGGACAGGGGCGTGGAGGAGGAAAACTGGGACTGATAGGATGGGTTGCGGGCGTGAGAGTCGTGGGAAAAGGCGTTGGGGAGCTGTGGAGGAACCTGCTGATGGAAAGCTTGTTGATAAGGGGTCGGAACATTGGTGGCCTGCTGAACGGGCAACTCGATGTTCTCAACGGAGACGGTCTTTTGGGGCCGGGGTTGGTGCATGGGGATGGCGTTTTGCCTGTTCTCCTGGAATGCAGGTTTCTGAGGAAGAGGGTGTGTTTGGGGCGGCGGAAGCTCGTTGATGGACGTCTCTAGCGCCCTCTGGAAAACATCGGGCCTAGGGGGCATGGACATCATAGGGACTGGTGGCTGAGCAAGCGGGGGCAGACGAACAACCGGCCTAGCGCTATCGACCGGGAGAGGGGGCCGTGAGATGGCCGAGCCCGTCGGTGAGAGCATGAACTCTCGGCCAAGATCAGGGGCAATCGACGACCGGCGGCTGAGGGCGATGCTGGGCGAGTACATGCTCCCATAGGCGCTTCCGCCCCAAACGCTTGTGCCGCGGGAAAACACGCCTGACCCCATAATCGAGCGTGGGCCCTTGCCCCGCGTCCGCTGCTGATTCGGCCGCATCGCTCGGGGGATAAAGATGAACGACCGGTCACTGGCGGGGAAGATGTAGCGCGGCATAACGGGCGGGTTGTGGTACGGAATGGAAATCCGAACAGGTTTGTCGCGGCGAAGAGGCGGGCGGTGGTCGGGCAGCTTTGTATACTGCTTCAGCGCCGCGCCCGGGAATAATTTTGGCGCACCCATGGACGGGATAAACACCCTGATGGTTGTGTTGCCAATGTGCTTTTCGGTCGACATGGCTCGGTTGATTGACATCTGGCTAGTCGGTGCTGTCGAGATGACGCCGTTGCCATTCGGGGGCCCTTCATTGTTGGGAAGGTAACGGCTCTGTCGAGGCGGTTGAGGCGCGGCGACTACCTCGTGCATGTCGTGTTTCCACAAGCCATTCGTTATTGGGTCCGGAACGCTGTGCACTTGGCTAGAAAAAAAAAGGTCAGCATCAGCAGCAGCGGATTCCCCCCAGGGGGGAAGAAACGGGGCTGTTCGACATACTGGATGGGAGCGAAATGGTTTCCAAACGCCCCTCGCCCCCGGCCACGAGCACCCCTGGGGAAGGGTCGGAAGCCGTTCGCAGCAGGGCCGGCATGCCGGTGATCATGCAAGAAGAAGGCGCCCCTGTTGGGGACGAAGGTCGGGTCTTCGTCTCTCTTCCGCCTGTACTCCTCATGCTCCCGCCTTTTTACTTCCTGCTGGGGCATCCGTGGTTGCTGCTGCGTAGCGGCGCTTGAGCTCACGACAATCGGGGCCGCGTCCTTAACAGGCGGCGCTTGTCTGATGTCGTCAAAGTGCATCTCGTCTGTCCTGGTTTCCTTGTCGGCAAGCGACAGCTTGCTGAGCACGGACTCGGCGTCGGCTATTGCGGGCTGGGCTGGCTTCGGCGCCGGGCTCCTAAGAGGCTCAGAACCAGTCCTACGGCGCAACCCGGGCTTCGCGTTGCCATTGCCTAGAGGTTTCCGGGCGTTGGGCGATGTGGGCGACGCATCGTCGATGTTGCTTGTATCGCTGTCATCGGCGGGGTCGTGTTCGTCGCTCCCGATGGAGCCATCCGTCGCAGAGTCATCGTCGAGGTCGGCCAAAGACCCAGGACCGCCTTCGTCTTCGGCCTCGTCCTCGATGCGGCGGCGGTGGCCGATGATCTTCCTGCGTCTTGTGCCCGCTGCGGCGGCCATTGTGTGTGGAAGCGGGCCCGGCTCGGTGAAGAGTCGGGAGGGAGAAGAACCGAGTGGCTCCTAAGCGCGGAGGTGCGGGGAGCTGTGATGACGTCGATCCCGCTCGATCATGCGTCGGCGGTGGTGGTGGTGGTGGTAGTGGTGGTGAAGGATGGCGAACCTCTGCTGTTTGGGATCTCTCGCGTCTTTCCCGGAGCGAAAGGCAGAGATAGGGATGGGTGGCTGCGGCCGGAACCGTCCTGCGGCTGCAGAATCAACCGATGGTGACGCCGGGCAGACAGCGCACGTCAGGGCTTGGGGAAAGAATGAATCCAAAAAGCGCGCCTGGGGAGAAAGGGCGAGCTCGAGGAGTAGAGCAGAGGGTTGCAAAAGGGCAGCTTCGGTCTGGATGATGGGACACCCTGGGATCGGGGCTGCCAGGTAGCGCAAGTCCAAGCAAGTCCCAAGCGCAGGGCTGTCCAGGCCTCGCCAAAGCAACCGTGCTCCTCGCTCGAGGAATGGGAGTGGTCAAAGGCGGAAATGGAGCTCTCAGAGGCGAAGTCGCTCTGTGATGCTCGTTGAACGAAGGGATCCAGAAAAGACGCAAAAGTGCGGCACCGTGTGGGACGGGCCTGAATCAACGAGGCTGCGCGACAGATGGCGTTGTCTTTTTTTTTTTAGACTCCTCCTCACGGATGGAGTTGAATTGAGCCTGGGAATCAGAGGGTGGCTCGGGCTGACGGCGAGTTACAGCAGAGTGCGTAGCAGGAATAGTTCTGTCCGCTTCTGGGTTAGCGGCGGGTCCCCACCAATGCGAGCTCAGACAGGGGAAGAGTGGAAGTTCTTCCCCCATCGCATCTGCATGGAAACCAATTCCCGCTTCTCCGATTCCCTGCTTTAACTTCATCACAGGCACCCATCGCGACAATTCCGTGCCGAATGCAAAAGGCATTGTCCCCGAATCTGTAGTTACATCCAACCAGTGGTTGTTGGCCTAGCTTTTCAATGTGCGACCACACAGGATTCCGCATCAACATCGTCTGGACATGGCGCCCGCCACGCATCCCACACAGTCATCGAGCAGCACTGAGAAAAGAGCCGGAGCGTGATGTGATACACAGGGGGCTTGGCTGCCTAGCAAACCAAAGCACTTCCCGCCTTTTCAGAGCGTGTTATCGCGCAACAAGACCGCGTCAACCCGTGTCGACTGACGATGGGCTTTGAGCAGAGAGTCAATCTCTCAACCAATCGTGACGGTACCCCCCAGATGCACGCGCCACCTCCAAAATCATGAGATGATCGGGATATCCTATCCGAACCCCCGTATTCTTGAGTAATCCACCGCAAAAGGCCACGGCTGCTGGCTGCCAAAGGCCTCGAAGGCCTAACCCAAAATTCCCAGGGGGCCCGAAAGGAGTCAGCCTCAGCTAGGATTATGCCAGTTCGACACACGCCATGACGAGCACATTCCGTGATGGCACTCGTTCCAACACTAGTGAGGATGGGTGTCGCCGGGCATTGTCTGAAGCCTGCATTGCAACACAGTGGAACATCCTCTAGACCGTCGGCACGTTGAAAAGCAAGAAAGAGTTTTGAGGCTGCCCGATGCACTCTCATTCAAGGTGCTGTTGCCTTTCCATACAATGGAGCATCCGAGAAGGCTGCGCTGCAGAGTCTCACTGTCGTCTCAGCTTCATGCGGCATGGCGCCCTTGATTGGTGTTTCGCGTGTCCAAACCGCTGACACCGCTTGCCTGTTGTGTAGCCTAGGGGAGTGCAAAAGCTGCTCTCTCTCTCTCGGCACTGCTTAACTTGGTATCTTTTGCATAACGCTTGCCACCTCCCCTGAGCTCCCCTCCTTTCCACACGGCCGGCTGCAAGCCCCTCAGGACAACGGGAGAATCACCGGCGATGCTGTTTTTGGGATGGGTTGACCCCTACATTTGAACTACTACGAAATACGGAATACATTCCTGAGCATATATTCACAAGTTTGCCTTGTCGGATTAAACTAACGTGATCCACCATCGAGTGGAACAACCCATCGAGTGGAACACTTTTCCAGGC
>MU856960.1:24541-90516 GCA_033296705.1 Chaetomidium leptoderma | reverse complement strand
GCATATTTCATAGCCGACCCCAAAAACCCCTCCTCCTCTTCTTCCCCCCCATAACCATCATCCCCCCTCCCAGAGTGATGATACCCCGACGAGGTCGAGGTATTCTGCTGATACCCGACCGGCCCCGAAGCTGAACCCATCGTACCCGGGGGAGGGTAACCTCCTCCTCCTCCTCCTCCCCCTCCACCCTGACCACCACCGGTACCCCAAGGCACCCCCGTAGGCGCCGTCCCCGTCCCCGACGTCGAAGTCGAAGTTCCGCGCTGGTTGTACGCCGCTTGCGGGGGTGGGATGCCCATCTGTGGTGGCGGGTAGTAGCTCATCGTCGCGGCGCCGGGGAGTTGGGCGGTTGCGGTTGGGGCTGGGGGCGCAGGCCCGCCGCCACCACCGCGTTCACCGCCGGCGCCATGGCTTGGTGTTGTTGCTGCTGCTGCGCCTGCTCGGGGTGGTGGGGGCAGCGATGATGAAGATGCTGATGGCGCTCCGGTGACTTGGGATAGGCGGGGGACGGCGCCTGGCTGCGGGGGCGGGGGCCCCTGGGAGGGGATTGTTCGCGTTGGTGTGGGGTTGGGTGAGGGTTGGTAAAGTAGCGAGGAGGTGTGAGTAGGTGTATCCGCGGGCGGGTGGTTATCTGCTGGGGTGGCGGTTTGGGGGGTTATTCCCGAGGCTTTGGCGGCGTTGATGGGGCTTTTGGTGAAGACTTGGATGGGAGGCATTTTGGGCGTTTAGTTGCGAGAAGTGCCTGGTTTGGCGGGGTAAGGTCGTGAGGCGCAAGTAGAGTGAGTGCTTCAAGGCCGGTAACTAGAAGCTACAGATAAAGGGAATGATAATAAAGTTTGGCCGATTTCTGTATTTTCTGGGACTCCACACGCTGCCAACACTTCAAACGGTGTTCTTTGAGATGAACCCGGAAGGTGTTATGTGGCTCGTTTGATCCCCCGACCGGCATGTGGTGTAAGTGGCGACGTCACTGGCAGGTGGCATCAGCTACTGCCCAGCTACTGCCAGCTGGGGCTGGTCTGACAGCACGCATCTCATCTTTTCACCAATTCACAAAGGCTTAAGAGACCTCAACTGCAGAATAGAAATGGTATGAAGGGTTTGATGATACCCGCAACGGCTACAGAAGCAACACATATAATCTATGATAAGACTTACAACTCATAATTGGCAAACTCTCTGCACAGAGCGAGCAGAGCGAGTGCTTGGAAGGAGAGTGCCAAGAACACCGATCACTGCCAAGCGCACTAGACCAGAGTTGGACTAGTGCTTGAGCCTTGCCTGCCGCTGACAGGGCCGTGAATCGATGGCGGGACGATGCTCACGGTTGGGTGGACAGCGGGCTGATGCACATCAACAAATCTCGGTGCAAGGTCATTGACCGGCGGCGCACCAAGAAACAAAATAACCCATTTCCTTGCCAACGTTCCGCACACTCGAGTACATATCCGGGGTAGAGCTAAACCCACGCCGTCGACCAGCTCGTCAGTTACCCCGCCGCCGATTCAAGTCTCCAGAACACCGCGACCGCCAAAGCTCCAAACCTCGAATTCCAACCTTTCTCGCCCTCCTCGCCCTCCTGCGCCTCGACACCACATCGCCCGCAGTCGAGCATTGAAGGGAGACACATACAGTCTTATTTGGGGCAATTGCGGCAGACGCGCGCAAAAATGGTGGGCAAAGTTAGCGATCGCGTCCTCCTTCGGGAAGGTTGGTGTTCCCCCACGGCGCTGCAGGTTTGACATGGACACGTTGCTAACTTGTTTCCGTCAAGGGCTGGAACGCACCGACAATGGCATGAAGCAGACCATCTGGCCTGATGTCCCCCCCATCAACCAGAAAAATTACTATACGTAAGGGACCTCGGCCTAGGTGGCATGCGCAACAAGGAACTGACTTAAGGTCGCCAGAGATTACATGAAGCGCGATGACCAGATCCTCTCCCTCCGACTCCAGAACGAGGCGAACCGAGATAGGCTCGTCCAGAATGCAAAAGACCGCGATCGGGCCATGAACAACACTAATGGCGAGGTTCCCCTTCCGCTTGACGACCTCCAGGGAGAGGATGGGCCGGCGCCCTCGGCATCCTTTATGGACCCCTCCAAGATAATTGTAATACACCCGGGAAGCCAGAACATGCGCATCGGATTTGCGAGCGATGCCCTCCCCAAGACCATCCCCATGACCCTCGCCACCAAGTACCCCCAGACCGAGTCCGAGATGCACGAGGCGCTGCCACGGCGCCAGTTCGAGGGCCGGACGATGGACCAGCAGCACGGCGAGGAATGGTCCAAAAAGTACCAGAAAATGTGTAGCGACCTCAAGGTCGATATGCGCGCCAACAAGCGCAAGGTGCTTCCCAACTCCAAAGATTTGGTGGTGAACTTCAACCGGCGGACCGAGCCCGAGGTCATCTCCCAACACAACGACCCTCTGCAGATCGAGTGGACCGATGTCACGGCTCCCCAAGAAACCGAGTCAACTTCATCCGTCTTTATTGGGCAACCGGCCCTGCGCGTTCCGGACGATTCGGACCTAAAGTTCAAATTGTGGTGGCCGATCCAACACGGCTGGCTAAACGAAGATGACTACCCTACGAGGGCACATCTCTTCAACGACCTCGAGACCCTGCTGGATCGGACCTTCCGGTGGGAGTTGGGGCTGAAGCGGAAAGCCGACTGGAAACAGTATAGCTGCGTCCTCATTATTCCGGATCTGTACGACAAGCGGTACGTGGAGCTGCTTTTGCATCTCTGCATCGAGCTGTTCGGATTCAGCCGCGTGTCCTTCATCCAAGAGGGAATTGCGGCGACGTTCGGCGCAGGATACACACAAGCCTGTGTGGTGGATGTCGGCGCGCAAAAGACGTCCATCTCGTGCGTGGAAGACGGCTTGTGCATCGAAGATTCGAGAATCAACCTCAAGTTTGGCGGGTTCGACGTGACCGAGACATTCACCAAGATGATGCTGTATGACAACTTCCCTTACCAGGAGATCAACCTTCGCCGGCGGTACGACTTCTTGTTGGCGGAGGAGCTGAAGATGAAGTACTGCACTCTCTCGCAGGCCAACATTTCAGTCCAAAACTTCGACTTCCACTTACGCGCCCCTAACCAGCCGACGCGCAAGTACCAGTTCAAGTGTTACGACGAGGTCATCCTCTCGCCCATGGGCTTCTACGACCCGTCCATATTCGACAACTCCACCAAGCTCAACGGCCGCCGGAAACTAATCGACCGCTCCTGCAACGCCTACGACGTCGAAATCCCCGACGATCCTGCCTCGGCCGCCCAGCTCGCCATCCTCGCCCTCATCCAACCCTCGGTCACAACAACGACAACAACCGTAAACGCTAGCTTCGCCGGCGCCCCGGGTGACATGGCAATCCCCAGCAAAGAACGCACCCAACCTTTCAATTTCCTCTCCCGCAACGGCGACGCCACCGGCACACCCGGCACCTCCAAAGCCCCCTCCCCGGCCCCCGACGGCGTCACCACGCCCGCGCCCGCCCCTTACATCTTCGGCTCCTCTTCGCGGGACTTCAACGGCGGCGGCAGCCCGGCACCCAGCGCCCGCAATGGCGGCGGCACGCCCGCGCCAGCCAACGGCACCTCGGCGCTCCCCGGCACATCCTTCGACGGAGGGGGCGGCGCGTCCCAGCCGCAGGTGCAGCAACGCACGGCCAAGTCGCTCGCCATCGAGCGTGACTCGATCCTCCCCCTCGCGCCGCTCGACATCGCCATCATGACGTCGATCCAGAACGCGGCCAAGGGCGACGAGAAAAAGGTCAAGGAGCTGCTGGGCAGCATCATGGTCATTGGCGGCGGCGCCAAGATCCCGCACTTTGCCCCCTTCCTCGAGGAGAAGCTCAAGCTGCGCAGGCCCGACTTGACGGATAAGATCCTGGTCAGCCGCTCCGCGCGCGAGATGGACGAGCAGGTGGTCGTGTGGAAGGGGGCTAGTGTCTTTGCGAAGCTGCCGACGAATGACTCGTGGATCACGGGGTTTGAGTACAAGATGCTCGGGGGGAGGGTGGTGTATCATAAGGTGCTTTGGCAGTACTAGGTTTTTCTAAGAGGGGCACGGGGAGGGTTTGAGGATTGGGTGGGTTTGAGGGTTGGGTGGGAGTTTGGGGTTTTCTGAGTGGGATGGTTTGATGGGGGGGTTTGTGTGGCGTAACTGTCAGGGGATTGACTACCCTACCTTATTCATAACGGAGTGGAAATCCTTGGGTTCTCTTTCACAGCCAGTGCCAGTGTGATGCGCTAGCCCTGGAACACAATTATGGCGATGCAACTGTGTAGTCCCGTAAATCATCTGTCGTGAGTCCGAAAAAGCCAAGATCCTGCTCAGCTCGCTTTTCACGACGCTGTTTTTTTTTTTCAACCACGCGGCGTTCCTAGGTCTTCCACACCTTTTCTATATCTTGCAAGGCGTCACCGTCAGAGCTAGCTAGCTTTTTGCTCGGTATAGCTCCGACAGAGTGAAGGCGAAATATCTCTGCGATCAACAGCGGCGGCCATGACAAGCCGGTTGTCTAGCTAAGGTGGTAGGCAGTTAGGAAATGGCCATCTGCTCGTTGAGCGGAGGCGGGGCTATTACTAGAGATTCTTAAGCGACGAAAGAGCGGCCAATTAGCGTTAGTTATGCGGTTAGTTGACGTCGGCAACAAGGCCTCCAACCACCAACCACCAAACAACCAACAACACCACGCAACAGCAACATAGCGAATATCCCCAGTTTCGCCAGTCGTTGCGCTAACTCCCCCAACAGCCTTGCTCTCGTCCACCATTTCTGGTCCCGGGAACATCACCGAATCCCCTGCTTCAATGGGTTCCTCCCAGTCAGTCACTATTAGCTCTGCTAGCAGCATCCAAGAGAGACCCGAACGGACCGAGATTCCAGCCCGTCCGGTTACCGCATGCTACCCCGAAGAGCCCAAACTCCGGGTCTGCTTCGGGACCGGTGCCGGCGGTTTCGTCCAGGGCTTCCCCAGCAATGGGGGCGTGTACATGCTCTCTTGCTCCGCCATGGAGCTCGATTTTCTCGGCCTTGACCGGTTTGAAACGGCGCTGCCGTCGGCTGACCCGGCTGAGGAGGATTCACTCTGCGCCAAGATGCGACTGCTCGGCCCCGAATGGTGGCCGAGCTTGGAGGCCTGCAACAAGGCAGGGTGGCAGGACTTTTTGCACCAAGGACAACATTCACTGGAACACTACCGGGAGGAGAGGGTGCGCTTCTTTGGCGTTGCGTCCCAGGGTGGTGTATGGGCTCTGGAGACGGGAGGGGAAGAGTGTTCCAGCAGGCAGCTGGGGAGGATCAACAACGCCAGGGATATGGAGGAGAAGTGCAGGCAGATTGAGAAGTTTGGAGGCACCTTCTATGCTGCTCCGAGCGAGTGTCCTCTTCTCGACTTCAAGTCTCCATTTCCCGAGCGGGCCGCCGTACACGTTCTGCTTGCCGACGGTGATGCGAGTAACCAGGAGGTTGCGCGCAGTCTCATGGCCGAGCTTGGCTTTTCACAGGTCACAACGGTTGGGGACGGCAAGGAAGCGCTCGGCTTTCTTTTGGCCGCTGCCGAGGACAAGACGCAGAGAAAACCGGACATCCTCTTGGTGAACACGGAACTGCCTGTGATGGACGGCTTCGAGTGCGCCCGCCTCCTGAGATTTGATTTCAGCTACAGCCAACATTATCCGCACATCCCCATCGTTGCCATGCCGCACCATACCATGCTGGGTGACAACAAGTTGCAGGAAAGGTCCGTCGGGACGGGCCTGAGTGGCTTTGTTCCCCGTCCGATCCAAAAGGAGCAACTGGAGCGAACGCTTGTCAAATGGACTCTCAAAGGTCCACGCAGGTTCTTGCTTTCGGGGCCAAGTGTCGAGGATGCCCGCCGAGGTGCAAGGGTGATGAAGAGAGAATACTGATGGGCCAGTCCATGTTCAAAACGACGGGTTTGCCGCACCGCATAATGTTGAGAAAGTGGGACGGGGTATTGTGTTGTCTCCTCTGGGGGCGGGCGGTCCAAGCAAGTCAGCTTACGCGAAAGTACCTTATGGACCTAACGCGTCCTTGTTCTTTGACCTACATTCACATTATCAGATGCAGCCTGCCTGCAGCCCGAAATCATTCCAAGCCAGAACCACATCAATTCCACCGCACCTGAGCCTCGACAGAACCCTACACACGGCGTTCTTGGCGAGAAGTATCATAACCGTAGACATGTTGAGACGGCCAGAGAAGAACAGCCCCAACTACAGCCCACATGACTGTTTCTCCTCCCGGGCTATCCGTTAAATACGTTATTAGGAGGCCTAGAAAGGACTGGTGACGCCGTTGTTATTTGGGGAGGGGGACATGAAGCTGAGTTTGAGGACTAATCGATAAGGGGCTGAGGGAGAGCGCGGCGCAATGAACGGCTGTCTACTATCAAGTGCTACTACTATAATATACTGATTCGGAGCCATCACTCCTTTGAAAAATATAACACTACACCTATGTAGGCCTCAGCAGGGCACGGTCGTTAGACCGTAATATTAGAAACTCTAGGGGCGTATATGGCTCCGAGGGATGTATTGCATCGTTTGAAAAGATACTTCTACGTCTAGTCAGGTCAAGAGGAAGGAAATGAGCCCACCGCCGGGGTGGCAAAAGAAGTGTTAAAAAGGTATACATTTTTAGGCGTGCCACTGGCGTATATTGTCCCTGATGCCTCCCGTCCAAAAGCCAGGAGGTTGAGCTCCCCTAGCAACCGTGTCCTGTAACTACTATTGGTTTCCAACAAGAATGGAGAGGAGGAACAAACGCAAATCAAGTTTAAATTATCCACAGAAAAATAGCTTCTAGATTACTAGTACCTACCTAGGTAGGTACCAAAATCAATAACAAGACCCATCCTCCAACACAAAAATCCAACACGCCGCCTCATCCGAATTAATCAACGTCCGACTCGGCTCCGAAGCCACCTTGTATCCATGAAGCTGCAGGGAATTCACCGCAGGAGGCGACGACGCCGGCCGCGGCCACTTTAGGTCTGCCGTTGTTGTCAAACTCGTTCAGTTTCTCGTAGTGTTATCGCTTGGGTTCCTTTTCGCATTTCTGCATCACCGGATAGTCCCTGGCGCCGTTGTCATTGTCCGTATACCAGTTGGGTAGTCCGACGAGATTTAAGCAGTGAACGTTGGCCCAGCCATCAGGGCATGCGTGCTGCCGACGATCGTAGAGGCGGTCTCCGTTCTTGTCGTAGTAAAACTCAACCGGCCCGTTATTGCCAGCTCCGAGATAGGCAACGGCGTTTTGGCACAGCGTGGGCATCCACTTGCAGTTATAGACGACCCTCGGGGTCCATACGACCTCAAGGCGCGCATGGTACATCGGCGTTCACCGGGATGGCCATTGGCTCGGGGAGTCTGAATCTGGCATGGTACTATTGTGTGGAGGGACTGCCCGGGTTTGGTACAGATTACTTGCATATGGAAGGGGATATGAAGCCGGGGTTGTCATGTATTGACCTCTTAAACCGCATATGTGGGGGACTTGTGAGGACCAAGTTACCAATGGAACCGGTAATAACCAAGGCTCGACGCCTTGTCCTTGGCAAAGAGCCATGTAGCAACCATGATACGGAGCTTGGGGCCAAAAGAAACTACCTAAAATAGCTTAGTACCCATGTACTTCTGCTAGTGTCTCTGCCTTAGATGGTAGCGCGAGCTAACATAAAGACTTGGACACTAACAGGCTGGGTTAGTTTCTTTTGGCCCCATGCTCCGTAGAGCGGTCTTGAAACAGATGGTGGTTCTGCAAAAAGCCATATTGGTAGTCCTGCAGGTGACGCACTGACCCTTCATCAAACAAGCCATCCTTGAACCTGGCCTTGAAGAACTCGGCCAAGACAAACTCGATAAAACGGAGAGGGGGAGGCGGAGAGGGAAATCCATTGCGCAGATTAGGACGACCAGACAGTCTGTGCACGATTTCCAACACCCATCGCACGTCAGCAGTCCATGGAGACACGCAGTCCAGAACTTGTCTATCCTGGCTTGTAGGCGTCCCCTGTTCCTTGAGTACGAGAGGCTCGTTGATGAGATAACAGCTTGATGAATCCTCGACCCTTTCAGGCATGGATACCTCCTCGGGACGGAAGATTCCAAGCATGGCGACCGACACCTTTCGCACACGCCCTGAGAATGGAGGCGGCATCCTCCCGGATTCTGAACCATGGTCGCGGTCAGGGTGGGAGAGGAATTCGTTGAAGAGCTTGTCCATCATGTGGCCATAGGCAGCAAGGAAGAAGTTGACTTCCTGCAGGCGGCCCAGTTCCTCAGCGCCCATCCGAGTCCCCATAGGTGGATAGAGACTTGGGGGCTCAACCTTGGTGAAGGTGGTCTCGATGTCGTCGAGAAGCCAGCTTGCCAAGTCTCCAAACGCTGGCTCCCACTTTTCCTGGCCACCCTCGATATCGTAGACGGGAAAGCGCTCCAGGTACTCAATGTCCTTTTGGGCAGGCCTGCCGACGTCCTGCGTCTCATCCCAACCTAAATTGATCAAGCGATCGAGGAGGCCTGGGGGTCCTTGGACGGGAGCCAAGATGAGGGGCTCGAGATATGCGCGTGTAAGGGCTGCACCGGCGAAGAGGACCCTGTACATGGCGCGGTGGAAGCGAGAACCCATCCGGTTACGCTCTTCGTCTGACAGCCCATCATAATCCTCGGAAAAGTGCATCTGGTCGCGATGGTACCCGCGGAAGTACATGTGCTCAACACAGCGCGCAAGATGCTGCAGGTCCCGTACTTGCTTGAGCTCATCAATGTCGGGCTTTCGGACATGGACTCCTAGCGCATGCAGGGAGACTGGACGGGGGGGCAATGTATTGGCCTGGAAAGCATGGCAAACCAGGCTCGTCGCTCGAACCTACCGTGTTCGTTAGCGCTGATTCTTGCTAGTACTGATGACATTCAACTTACCGCTAGCAGTGCTTGGTTGAAGCCGGCTGTCTTGGCCTCGAGGAGGGGGTAGAGGACTGCCGCCGCATGCGCGCGCCAGATGGATGCAAGGGACTTGCATGTCGATGCCAGGGAAAGAGAGAGAAAAGGTTTACTGATGGAATTATTGGATCGAAGCCGGCATAAATACACAGTCAGATGAAAGCAAGGAACCCAACAAACCAAACCATGCCAAATCAAACAAGCCAAACCAAGCCAAACCAAGCCCAACCCAGGCCCAACTCAAACAAATATGGCAAATGGCGGGCTTTGTAGCTATGCTTGTAACCATGGAGGTGGGGTGAAACAATCTCAAGTCTTGCTCTTTCCACAACACCAACTCTGATCTATTTACAACGCAATGAAGGGCTTCACCAGCCTCGCCGGCGTTGCAGAACGTCGGCGCGCTTCTCTGAAACTCCCTAATCCAAGCGTGTCGTTTCTTACCCTCAGTCTCTTCTCCCGCCTCCTCTCATCCCCCAAAGTCTCAAGCTTGCCTTCAAAGATGCTTGAGTTCAGTGTGTGCTGCATTGTGTGCTGCTCCCTATCGCTTGGAAAAGCTCTCTTTGCATCTGCATTTCGGGGACAATATTTTAACGGACCTCGCCCTTGGGACCCCCCTTTTTAACCCAGTCCTCGCCGCGCTCACTATAACTTGTGTTGTGGCTTCTCACCTGACTTGGAGCGGCACGCTCGACGCGATAGACCGCGCGGGCTACCGAGGCGTGGCGGTTTCCCTGCTACCAGCCTTCAATAACAGCATTACCGAATTGGACCAGGCCTTTGCCCTGCTGATTGGACTGGTTACTTTAGCGTGGTCGACGGTAGCCCGCCTACAAGTCTCCAAATCTGTTCATGCCTCTGACAACAAGATCGGTCTCGGGGGCGTTTGCGGCAGCGAGGACGTTGGCTGGTTGCTGCTGTGTGACTGAGAGTATCATTATGGTGCGATGGCCGGGAGCTGCCCAACGAGTTTGGGGGGGGGCGCTGCTAGCTTGATGGAGGAAGCGGAAGAGTGGTCAAGGGGCGAGGGAGAGAAGGAGTGATGAGCAATGAAGAGCGAAGCAACAGGAGCAGTGGTCGCCGATTTCATTCCCTGGGTTCGCACCGGCGGCGCCCATCATACACCATTAAATCCCGACACCTAGGATGTGGTCAAGCAGCCACATTCCCCACCAGAATGTCGCTCTTGCACGGCAAATGCTGGAAGAGTGACTTGGTAGCACCCCGGTGGCGGTGTAGGGAAAGGGCCTGCCGCATCCAAGCAGACGGTGTATGACTGTATGACTACGAAATACTAGGGGAGGGGTACTCGTATAGTTGTTTTCCGGGGGTTCAGATGGATCGCCGAGCCGCTTCGATCCGGTACTTCTCCAGGAATTACACACGACGCTCAGCTCCCCCGGCGGCCAATAGTTGCCCCCCTGGTTTGGGGCATCAGATCCAAGCTACCCCCTTCTCCGCGGCCTCGATCTCGATTCCGCCTGTTCTTGCTAGCGCAAATGCCGTTGGTCGCAACCGCAATCCGTCAACATCATGAGCTCCCATCGGCAGCTGTCAATTCCGTCGCATGTCGACCCCTCCTTGGCTGCCAGCGCTCCCATGGCGCTGGTCCAGTCGACTAGCTCACGCATGATGGAGGCTGATATCATGCCCTACGACTTGCCAGTCAGCAGCTCCCGGCCCCGGGTCCAATGCCGGCCGCCCACCTCCACCTCCCCCAGCCCTCTGCGGAACCACCCCGGCGCTCTATAACTAAGAATCGTACCGCCTCCATCAACATGTCTGCCTCCGCCTCAACGTCGTGATCGCGTCCCCGCCGCCTGGGGAGACCGCCGAAGGCGAAGTGGTCGAGGAAGAAGAGGATTTGGGTTACCAGCGACCTGAGGGGCTCGTGGGGAGAAGCGCTCAAAAGACGTCAAGGTGTGGTATTTGTCAGGGGGGTTAACTGGGACGGCGGACGGGAAGGTGTTTATCGGCATGTTCCGGATGTTGGTTACAACAGGAGCGACTACGACTCGGGGGGCCGTTGAGGAGGCCGAGAAGTAAGGCAAGGCGGGGCGCGAGTTCTTTGTCGGCGAGCATTGTCTGGAGAAGCTTGGGGGAGAGGGGCGACTGCGGGTGTGTGGATGTAGAGAAAAGGTATGATCAAGATAAGGACCAGCAAAAATATGAATAAAAGAAGGAAAATAAAAGAATTAATCTGATACTGATAGGACAAGGAGACCGAAGGGAGCAGAAGGCTCAAGGCAATCAGGATGACAAGAAAAAGAATTATGTACAAACGATAAGGGGCGATAGGAGGCGGGAGGATGGGATTTACTACCTGAGGTGGGCACTGCGTTCGACTGTCTTACGATCGTGTCGGAGTCAGCAGTATCAACTAAATTCAGATCTAAGGCAAGGTGGCCGAGTGGTTAAGGCGCTAGATTTAGGATGCAAGTCCATCTCTCTAGTGGGAAACCGCGCGAGTTCGAGTCTCGTCCTTGTCATTATCAGTTTTTTGCTGCCCTCAGCAGGGAGCTCCGAGCCTCGGTAATCACACTCGCTCGACCTCATACACGCACCAAGGTCTCTTTCTTTCTCTTTCCTTGTTACTATTTTCTTTATTTTCCCGCTTCCTCCTCTTTCTCGAAATTCGACAGCACAAAGACAGTGGATATGCCAAAGGGGTGGATTCTGCTTATAGCTGGGCTTGACAGCTCCGGTCTGGGCATTTGGTGGGGTTGTGAGCGTTTCACCAATCAGCTTGATGGTGGGGTCCTTCCAAGGTGCTCCTCAGCTGCTGTTGACACACCGCGACTCTTGGAGGGGCGGGTGGTTTGGAGGCCTGACTTGACCAACCTGATCAACCTGACGGCTCTGAGCTGACCTCATCTGACTGACTAGGACAGCCAGGAAGCAGGAACCATATCTAGAGCCATTTGTGACCTACGTCGGCATCCAGAATCTTGCTCGTTCGCCCATGACTCTGATGACTTCTTGGTGGCCAGCTCACCCCACAACCAGTGGTCAAGCCACCATGGTAGCCCCAGCGAAAACCAGCTCGCGCCCGCTCCCTAATGGCAGCCATCAGGCGGGCGGTGGGGCGTCCGGAAAGGTACACACGGTCCGGAGCCTCAACGAGACTGTCCTCGCGCACCTGCAGAAAGTCTACACAGCCCACGCCGGCAGCGACACGAGCTGGTGCCCCGAGAAGGCAGCCGCCTTTTTGAAGGATATCCAGAGCGACACGGACGCTGAGCGCGCCCTGGAGCTGGCCAGCGCAGAGCCATGGGATTTCAACTCGTTCCTTCGGTACATGACCTCGTCTATCACCCACGCTGTCGCGCCGCCTCAGGAGGAGGACCTCTCTTGGCCGCTGTCCAGCTACTTCGTCAGCTCGAGCCACAACACGTACCTGACGGGCAACCAGCTGTCGAGCGACTCCAGCGCCGACGCCTACAGGAACGTCCTCCTGCGCGGCTGCCGCTGCATCGAAATCGATGTTTGGGATGGTGATGAATCGGACGACGGCAATGACGCCAGCAGCATCAGTAGCAGCGACGACGAGGAGACCAAGGCGAAGAAGGCCAAGCGGAAGAAGCGCCTCAGCAAGGTGACGGACAAGCTGCCCCGATCTTTGACAAGTCGGCTGGAGAAGACAACCCTGGGTAAGAAGCACGACCAGTTAGTTGGCCACCATAAGGAGGCTGTCCGGCTCATAGTCAAGGAAAACAGGCAACCCGGAAACCCCGACAGCTACAGCGGCCCTGGGCACGAGCCGGCCCACGAGTCCGCTGGCCAAGGTTGCTGGCCAGCTAGAGCCGATAGTCATGCACGGGTACACACTAACCAAGGAGGTGTCGTTCCGCGAGGTGTGCCTCGCCATCAGGGATTACGCCTTTGCCGTGACCGACTCGCCGCTGATCGCCAGTCTTGAAGTCCACTGCGGCGCAGCGCAGCAGGAGACCATGGTCGCCATCATGCTCGAGACATGGGGCGAGTTCCTGCTGCCGGCGCCCGACGAGGACGCCAAGCACCTGCCCTCCCCGGGCGAACTGCGCGGCAAGATCCTCGTCAAGGTGAAGTATGCCCCGCCCGAAGGCGGTAGCCCCCTGGGGCCTGACAACGGAGAGGCGGCGTCGGGTGGCGCCGCGGCTGGCAAGAAGAAGCCGCCGTCCAAAATCATCCAGGCGCTGAGCAAGCTAGGCATCTACACGCGCGGCGTCTCGTTCAAGAGCCTGACGCAGCCCGAGGCGGCCATGCCGACGCACATCTTCTCGCTGTCCGAGAACGGCGTGATCGAGGTGCACGAGAAGAGCGCGCGCGAGCTGTTTGAGCACAACCGCTGCTTCCTGATGCGCACGTATCCGTCGGGCCTGCGCATCCGCTCGTCCAACCTCGACCCGGCCGTGTTCTGGCGCAAGGGCATCCAGGTCGTTGCACTCAACTGGCAGAACTGGGACGAGGGCATGATGCTGAACGAGGGCATGTTCGCCGGCACCAACGGATACGTCCTGAAGCCCGAGGGTACCACTCCCTTCCCTTCGCCTCCCCCTTTACCCTTCCCCCTCCCCCCCCTCGCCACCTTTGCTGACGTGTTACCCCACAGGCTACCGCATGAACAAACCCCTCCCACCCACCACAGCGCTCAACCCCAACCCCCAAGCGGTCGCCGTGCGGCACTACACCATGGACCTCACCATCCAAGTCCTCGCCGCCCAATTCCTGCCGCTGCCCCCCGGCGACGACAAGGCGTCCTCGTTCCGCCCTTACATCAAGGTCGAAGTGCACGTCGAAGAGCCCGGCGAGCGGCACGGCACCGACTCGGTCCCCGCCGACGGCAGGGAGAAGCAGGGCGAGTACAAGGCCAAGACCAAGTCGATGAAGGGGTGCGATCCAGACTTCAAGGGCCAGGAGCTGCGGTTTGACAGGGTCCCCGGGGTCGTGCCGGAGCTGTCGTTTGTGCGCTTCCTCGTCCGGGACGACGAGGTCGGGCGCGACTCGCTGGCCGCGTGGGCTTGTGTCAGGGTCGATCGGCTGAGGGAGGGCTATCGGTTTTTGCACCTGGTCGATGCGGAGGGTGTCGCAACGGACGGGGCTGTTTTGGTGAAGGTGGGTATGAAGTTGGTTTGATTTGGTCAGGTCTGGGAACGGAGTCCCTGGGGGTTGCATAGCGAGCATCTTGGTTGAGGCTGTCCGGACATTTCGAGGGAAATCATAAGCGGTGCCAGGTACCTTCGGTAGCTAGATGATTCTGATAGATATCATGCTCTCAAGTTGGAGTGGAAACCTCTTGGCTCATTTCATGGTGGTTTAGTCTTGACTCTTGGGCATGGAATAGAGGTGAAATTCAATGGCAAAGAGAGACCAACCCAATCAATTCATCACACCTCGATTGCCAAGGCTGCTGTTGCCTGCCGGGGCGCGCTTATCGTGCGATAAGGCTGTGGCTGGTGATTGAGCCCACTTAATTTCGGAGAAGAGTCGCCGTCTTGCGACAACCAACACGGGATACTGACCTTGCGATGCGAAACAACATCTACACCCAGATTTCCCCGTATATCGATCGCCACACCTCACAATGAGCAAGCCGGTTTTCTCCTTTGGCCTTAAAAAGGCCGGGCCAGCCAAGTCAATGCCAGCGCTACGAAAGCCGGCGCCCTTTGGCGGAGCCGACGATGACGGCTCAGGAGACGAGACCACACCCAACAACGTAGCGCAAGTTTCTGAACTCAACATATTCAGCAGCACACCATCCACAACCCTCCCAGAGAGCAGGAAAAAGCCCACCAAAAAGGCGCTTAAATCAACCTCCCACCTTCCTCCACCTCCCCTATCTAAACACCACCCATCCTCCTCGTCCTCCTCAACAACAACAGCAACAACAACAAAACCGACGGACCAATTCACCGACCTCTCGAGCGCCCTAACCTCCCGCCAACACGCCGCCTCCGCCGAAGCCACCGACCCCTCCATCTACGACTACGACGCAGCCTACGATTCCTTCAAAGCCGCCAAGGACAACAACACCCAACAAGAACAAGAAACCGACGGCGACAACAAAAAACGGCCACGCTACTTCGACGCGCTCCTCAACGCAGCCGACGTGCGCGAGCGCGACCGGCAGATCGCCGAGGAGCGGCGCCTGCAGCGGGAGCGGGCAGCCGAGGGCGACGAGTTCGCCGACAAGGAGAAGTTTGTCACGGGCGCGTACCGGCGGCAGCAAGAGGAGAATCAGCGGATGCAAGAGGCGGAAGAAAAAAAAGAAGAGGCGGAGCGGAAGAGGAATAAGGGGAGGGGGTTGGCGGAGTTTTATAAGGGCATGTTGGAGAGGGGGGAGAGGGAGCATGCTCGGCTTGTTAAGGCTGCTGAGGAGGGGGTTATGAAGGCTTCTTCTGCTTCTGCTTCTGTTGGGGAGCAAAGGGGAGGGGGGGGAGACGGGGAAGGGGAAGAGGAAGAGGAGGAAAAGAAGAGCGCGGCTCAGCGGGCAAAGGAGATCAATGCGTTGGGGGGGAATGTGTTGGTGAATGAGGACGGGGAGGTGGTGGATAAGAGGCAGCTGTTGAAGGGCGGGTTGAATGTGGGAGCTAAGAAGAAGGTCGAGGTGCAGCAGGAGAGGGAGAGGCAGGCTACGGCGGCGGCGGCGAGGGCGGGCGCCGGCACGCAGAGCAAGGGGGTATATGCGACGGGCGGGAAACAGGCCATGCGCGAGCGCCAGACTAGGATGCTCGAGTCGCAGCTGGAGGAGTCGCTGAAGCGGTCGCGGCAGGAGGAGGAGGCCGAGGCGGCCAAGGTCGAACATGCGACCAAGAGCCGCAAGACGACGGCGGATATCTCGAGTGCCAAGGAGAGATATCTGGCGAGAAAGAGGGCGGCCGAGGAGGCCAAGAAGAATGGGGCGGAGGAGGCGCCGTAATAAGGGGTCCGCTGGCGGTTTATGGACGGATGCTCGTCGACATGATACCCTGGGCTTTCTCTGCAAGAAGGATCCGTTGCTGGTTGCTCTGAATACAACTCTCGCCGGGCAGAGCAGATACGCTCTATCGCTCGCGGCACACCTCCCATGTCTGCCGGTACAGTACCTATGTATGTACAGGCCTCCCAAAGTCCCCGTCCCCGTCTATATCCTGCGTATCATACAACAAGTACATACAAGCCGGGCTTCCCGGCGCCTCCCGCAGCCGCCATGCCATGCGTCAGTCGAGATGGTGATACATTTGGCGCGTAGTTATACAGCACCCACCCCCCTTCCCTCTTTTGCCTCCTTCATGCTTCATGCTTCATGCTTCATGCTTGTGCTCATGCGTTGGAAAGGGTCTGGTTGCCAATCTCCTGTTGTATCCGCCGGATGTAGTTTGAGTTGACCTCGTTCCACGCTGCCATGTATTTCTCCATGCACTGTGTCAGGCACGTCTGTTCGCCGCTCGAGAGGGAGCTGCCCGGCTTGGGGACGCAGCGTTCGAAGCACTTTTCGTTGATGTTCTGGCGGGAAATGTTAGTACCCGCGTGTAGGGGATGGGAGATGGACGGGAGTGGCAGCTTACCTCGATCAGAGTCCGCGCATTGGCCGTATTGGTTGCCTGCAGTGCCTGCCGGATGATGGCCTTCTTGACTGAGTCGGAGTCCATGGTTGCGGTTTGAAAAGATGGGCTAAATGGGGTGTTGTAGTGTGATCGCTGTTTGTTGATTGAGGACGGGAAAAAGTTCCAAGCTGTGGCGCATGCTGCTTGGAGATGAGGCTGGTGTTAAACTCTCCTCGGGCGCGCTAAATTACGGCGGAGACGTGGAGAAGGTGGAGTTGGGGGCCACTGGAAACAGGGGTACCTCGGGCGCGGCTGGAACCAATCAACTGGCGCCGACGCCTCTGGCCTGAAAAGGCCAGCTAAGGTGATCCGTCAGGGTCTTGTGAGCGTTGCGAGAAACGTCAAGCTCCTGTCGGCTGAGCATTCCGAACGGCCACACTACGCGCACTCGTTCGGATCTTTTTTCTTTTATTTTCTTTATACTTGTGTTTTTGCACACTTGGCTGCGGCCTTCGAAGACATCCCATACGACTCGTTTCCTTTCCCTTTTCTTTCCTTCCACTCCAACCCGACCACCGAAGATCGCCATCGACACCCGGCGCAATGTTGAAGTCGGCGCTGTCGTCGGCCTTGTGGCTGGCCACGCTTGCTTGGGGCGCCATTCAGGCCGAGGATGACAATGTCAAGAGCATAGGGGTGCGCTGCAACGTACTGTGGTCTGGTAGTGGATGGTGGCGCTGACAGTATTCTATAGCTGCGAACACACACGCTCGTCCAGGTGCGCATCTCGAGGCTACATCCTGTTACGGGCGAGCGGAGCTGACATTACTTACCTCTATTAGCCATACCTAGACTCTGACATGCAAAGTCGGTGGTACGATTTCGGAGGCGACACGATTATCCGCACCGACCAGTAAATGCCCCCCATTCACGAATCGAGCCCCTGACACCCGGACAGCATCTAACACTGTTTGCCGCAGGTACATCCGCCTGACTTCAGACCACCCATCACAAACTGGGTGGCTCTTCTCCAGAGTGCCATTGACGGCGACCAATTGGGAGATCGAGGTCGAATTCAAGATCCACGGAAAGAACCAGCTATATGGCGACGGCTTCGCCATGTGGCTCACAAAGGAGCGCGGAAAGGTCGGCCCTGTATTTGGTAGCGGCGACCGGTTTGAGGGCCTGGGCATCTTCTTCGACACGTACAAGAACAACCGGCCCGGTGTCGTGTTCCCCTACGTCATGGCCATGGTCGGCGACGGCAAGGCCACGTACGACAAGGACACGGACGGCAAGGACACCGAGTTTGCCGGCTGCTCGGCCAGGGGCATCCGGCACGCCAGCGTCCCGACCAAGTTCCGCTTGACGTACTTCCAGGACAAGCACCTCAAGCTCGAGCTGCAGTACAAGTCCGAGGGCGAGTGGACATTGTGCTTCGAGACCAACGAGCCGCCCGCGATCCCCACGGTTGCCTACCTAGGCTTCAGCGCCGAGACGGGCGAGCTGAGCGACAACCACGACATCATCTCGATCAACGCCAAGAACCTGTACACGTCTCAGCCCACCGGGAAACCTACCCCTGGCAGCGGCCGAGGCAAGAAGGCAGCGGTCAAGGAGGGCGGTAGCTGGACTTGGTTCTTCATGAAGACCATCTTCTTCTTCATGGTCGTCGGCGGCGGCTATGCTGGGTACACCGCCTGGAGAACGAACAGCAAGCGGAGCCACCGCTTTTGAAGGGGTGGAGTTTTTTTAGGGGGGTGGCCTGAAGAATGGAATTTGACGACTATAAACGGCCAGAAAACAACGAACCATACCTACTCGCTCTTTGATGGCAAGGCGACCTACGCGATTCTTCTTTTCAGTCTACAGCCAATCGCGATGTGAATTCACTCACTCATGTATCAGTAACGTCTTTTAGGGGGTTTGGACGGAGTTTAGCATTCTACAGCGGCTTTGCTTTGACTGCCCCTTTTCTGAAATGCTTGTGTGGCCAGCTCCGACATTCAACCTCGCCCACTTGTCGACTTACTCCCACAACACCTGGGGGCTGACAGAACATCGACATAAAGGCCGGACACAAGCGCCGTTGAGCTCTGTCGTCAGGCTAGGGCGGGAATGACAGCTTCATTGGCGATTCTGTGGGCTCCTTCTCCATGTCTACCACGGTAGCGGTCGGGGGCTTACCCCGCTGTTGCTCGCACTCGGTGGCCCGGGCTGAACGGATCGCCAGGCGATGACGATGTCAACCGGGCGACAATTCAACTCTGGTCAGGGGCCGATCCCTGCCTCGGGGCCATCTACCCCACACCGGCCTGCTGAATCGAGTCCTCTACAAAGTACAAACCACTTCCATCATCAAACGTCAACGGCGGGCGAGCAATTGAAGGCGTTTTTTTTTTCCATCTCAGCGACTCAAGCAAGCTCATCCTGTTGATGGCCTGACACATGCGCTGTTGCTTACATGCGGTAGGTGCAGGAAACTAGTGCATTTCCCGGCCAGGCTTGGGGACAAAGCAGCTGAAGAACGCAGCAATCCCATGCCAAGTCTGCGGGACAATGGGCCGGCGCCCGCCCCACAGGGATCCCCTCCAGCTCTGTGGTCTCCGGGTCCTGCAAGGTAGCTGAGCTTCTCCTCCAACCCGCAACAACGTGTCTCTCACGCAAACCTTGACAATTGCTCCGCCCTTGACCTCATTCTTCCCATTCTCATTACTCCCGCCCTAGCCCTACGCTCCTGTATCACCACTGCTTCCAACAAGCCCGGCTGCTTGCTCTGTGGCTGGCTAACCTCTCACTCGCATCCCGCATCCCGTTTTCTCGGAATCAATCTCGAATCGAGCTGCTGCTGCTGCTGCTGCTGCAAAGGAGGAGGGGTTGCAGAACCGCAGTCTGCAGACTCCTGGAGCCCTAGAATAAGGTGTCTTTCTCCATACCTCTCTTCCTGCAGACCCCCTAGCCAGAGACAGTCGATTGGTCCATTCTTCCCTCTTTGTGTCCGCTGCTGTAATAAGCGACCCCTCTATCCGGACGGCCGGCTGTTCGCGGAGCTGTTTGCGTGTTGCAACCCCGTTCGCCCAGCTCCCCGACACAGGCACACCTCACTCTCGTCCCCTCCGCCGTCATAGCAGCGCCCGCCCGACCGGCCGCGGCCTCTACCTAATTGTCCTACGGATCCGTGTTACCGCCAACGTGGGAGGCCCGCGCCGTCCCTCCGCTCAGTGGCAGCCCCTTAACCCCCTCACCGTCACCCTTCACGGCCTACCAAGCCCCTCCTCCGGCGGACAGGATCGGTTCATTGGCCCGCCGTTTAATTGCTGTGCAGCTCCTCGTCGCAACCGCCTCATCAGTCTTCTCTTCTCGGACGCGCGCTCGCCCAATTAGAGGGCCTGGGCCGTTGTGGTCGGCTGTCTCGTCGGCGCGCGCTTGATGCACGCCCTCGGTGGCTTTCTCAGGAGGAAACGGACGAGGGACGGCAATCCGGGCCCTTCATCGCCAAGCAATCCGACGAGCCCTATCACACCGCCGACATCGAGCAGCGGCTTTGACCAGTCCGTCGTCCCCCGCGGCTCTCGCTCCAGCGCCGCGTCGCAATCCACCCACCGCTCCTCGGTGACTGCTGCTGCTCAACAAAACAGGCCGGCCGGAGCGGCGGCTGAGCAACAGCCACCAATGAATACCCTGCCGGTGCAGCAACCGCCGTTCACGGTGGCACAACACACCCCCTCTCCCGGAACCGACCCGCAGAACGTCCCGCAGAACGTCCCGCGCATCGCGAATCTAATCAATCCCACGCAACACGACGCGTCGGCTGGCCATCAACAGCAGCACCAGGGAGGCGGCCAGTTTGCGCAGTATGCTTCAAACAATGGCGGTGCGACCTCGAATCAGCCGGTGCCAGTGCCAGCACCCCAGCAGCAACAGCAACAATCACAACAACAACAACTGCCCCAGACACAACCGGCAGCGCCGCAGGGTGACGCACGGGTGACCAAGGGAAAATACTCGCTGGGCGACTTTGACCTGTTGAGGACGCTGGGAACGGGCAGCTTTGGCAGGGTGCACCTGGTGCAGTCGCAGCACAACCACCGGTTCTACGCCATCAAGGTGCTGAAGAAGGCGCAGGTGGTCAAGATGAAGCAGATCGAGCACACCAACGACGAGAGGAAGATGCTGGGCGAGGTGAAGCACCCGTTCCTGATCACGTTGTGGGGCACGTTTCAGGACCCCAGGAACCTCTACATGGTGATGGACTTTGTCGAGGGAGGCGAGCTCTTTTCGTTGCTGAGGAGATCTGGGGTAAGTTGGATGATTTCTCTTGGAAAGAGGTCTGCTTGGGGGCTAACAATATGGCAGCGCTTTCCCAACCCCGTGGCCAAGTTTTACGCTGCCGAAGTCACATTGGCCCTCGAGTACCTACACTCACGCAACATCATTTACCGAGACTTGAAGCCGGAAAATCTGTTGCTTGATCGGCACGGCCATCTCAAGATTACCGACTTTGGCTTTGCCAAGCGCGTGCCGGATAAGACATGGACGCTCTGCGGTACTCCAGACTACCTCGCGCCCGAGGTGGTTTCTAACAAGGGCTACAACAAATCAGTCGACTGGTGAGAACGCAGCAGCCTTTTCCCTTTTAGGGTTTGTACGCAAAGAAACCCCCCCCGCTGATGTGAGAAACAAAAACAGGTGGTCATTAGGGATCCTGATCTACGAGATGCTCTGCGGCTACACGCCCTTCTGGGACAGCGGGTCGCCCATGAAGATCTACGAGAACATCCTGCGCGGCAAGGTCAAGTACCCGGCCTACGTCAACCCGGACGCGCAGAACCTGCTGGAGCGGCTCATCACGGCCGACCTTACGAAGCGGCTGGGCAACCTGTACGGCGGCTCCCAGGACGTCAAGAACCACCCCTGGTTCGCCGAGGTCACGTGGGACCGGCTGGCGCGCAAGGACATTGATGCGCCGTACTCGCCGCCCGTCCGGGCCGGCGCCGGCGATGCGAGCCAGTTTGATCGGTACCCGGAGGAGACGGAGCAGTATGGGCAGACGGGGGGCCATGACGAGTACGTTTTGTGTGTTGTGTTGATTTTGTTAGGAGGATATGAACTGATATATATATGTGTGTGTGTGCAGATACGGTCACCTCTTCCAAGACTTTTGAGCAGCAGCAGCAGCAATCATAACGACACTCACTCGGGTCACCAAGCCCCGACGACCAAGCTCTCGTCTGGCCTGCCCCGATTGGACATGATGACACTACTACAAACACAAATGATGAGATGAGATGAAATCGATGGACTGACTGACTGGCCCCTTTTTTGGATTGGATTTGGGGGCCTTGGGGGGGGGAACGAAAAACAACGGCGCGGAGGGTGGGGCGGGCGGGAGCTTCCTTTTGGGACGGAAGAAGAAGGGAAGAACCTGGAAATGCCCATGCCATGCCATGCCATGCCATTTATGACCCTTGAAATACCTATACAAAGCATAGCTACCTCTACCTACCACCACCAAAGCATTATTTACGGGCGCTGTACAGGTCAGAACAGTAGGATAGGGTTGCGTATGTTTATTTCTTTGGGTATGCTGACGGCGAAGGGGGGATTGGAAAAAACTCCACAATCTTTGGTTCTCGTGGACTGGTCCTTGTGGTGGTTGGTGGATCTGATCTATCTGTGGATACGAGGCAGGTAGGGGTCTCTGCTGATGACTTTCCTCCAGCCACCTCGTTTCTATGATCCATCTATCTACATAGTGTCTCTGTTTTTGTGTCCACTCTGGTGTCTCTGTTTTGTTTGTTTTGAGGCCTGCCAAGGGGGCAGGCGGGAGCTAAGACACTTGGAGCCAACCTTGTTTCGGCTTGGCGTGGCAGTTGTGGGAATTCCCCTCGTTCGTTCACATACTTGCAGAACAGTCCGTGTTACCCTTTGCCACGCTCGCTCTGTAGATGTAAGAAGGGAAGGGAAGGGAAGAGAAGGGAAGGCAGGTATGCAAGGCACCACGAAAAGCAGTGTTTTTGGAGCTTTACGAAAGAGACAGATACGTAGAGCACTTGTTGTTTCTTTTCATCTCTGAGACATGTCTTGCAGCCTACAGGCTGCAGCCGGTCTCTGTCGTGGGCTGCATCCCCCTAACTCTCTCTGTCGGTTTGTGCTGCTGAGAAGTGAGTGAGTGAGCGAGTGAGCGAGTGAGCGAGCCCCCCCCAACCACCGACCAGCAACTACCTAATTCGGACGGGAGGTGGTTGATCGGATCCACTATTTCTTTGCCCGGGAGCAAGTCCGCGGTGGTGGGGAATCACTCCAATTGGGCGGTGCGTGGGGTTTTGGGTACTCATATTTTTATTTGACAGTGCGCAGTCAACATGCACTGTATCGCTTGCCCAGCGTTTCATGTAGTATTTGCTGAACCAACTCGGGAAACTCACACTGTGTCCAGACCCCGGTACTTGTGGAAGTGTGTGGTGGGATTTTCAGGTGGTCGCATCGACAGAGGCCGCCAGGAAGGCGGTGGCTGGTCGGTCGGTCGGTCGGCTGCAAGACAAGGCTGTGAGAATTCATGGGGTGGAGGTTTGATTTGTCTTTTCGAGTGTAATCTTTTTGCTTGATTGACATTCGAGGCATCTGTTGAGAAGACACAAAAGAGATACCTAATAACATTGGGTATGGATATCTTGAGTTCACTTTGGGTTTACGGGCTTGCTGATGCATCTTAGAGGGCGAGGGACACAATGGACGACTATATGTTCCGGTCGTACGTGACCAACTGCAAGTGCGTCCAGGAACCGACCAGTTATCTCGAGATTCTGAATTACTCGGTGAGTCGTCCCATCTTTTTTTTCCTATAATGGCAGTGCATGGGCATTGCATAGCGCCGAGGTAGGCGTGGGGATTAAGCTTGAATAGGACGAAACGGCGGGATGCCGTCATAGTTGACATAGGGGTATTGTAACTGACAGGAGATGTGCGTGTCTAGGACTCGGCGCTCAATACCGTTGAGGAACATCGGTTCCGCTTCGATGAGCTACCAGATGAGTTTGGCAACTTCCTGCATCGAAGGGTGAGTTCCCTCTTCCTGCCCCTGCATCCCCTGAATCCCACGAGGATTCAGACTGACAGCCGGTTACAGGGCGCATTTGCACCTCCCAAGCTACCCCCTGGTGTCAAGCTTGCCAGCGGTCTGCGGTTGATGTAAGTCGTTATGATGAGATGAGACTCCATGAAAACATAGTGTAGCTGACTTGGAGCATACTTTCGCAGCCTCCAAAAAAATGCAGAGCACCCCGAGACCTTCACTCCCAACTACCTGAGCCTGTCGCACGATGCCTATGAGGACATGGTCCGCGCCATGCACCTCCCTTTCCGCGCCATCGAGGGCAGCAGCGTGGTCGGGCCCTTCTTTTGGTGCGCCTTTGACCAGGACGACGACGACCCGCACCTGCGTATGCCCCCCCGCCCTTTCTCAAGTCCACACTTCCTACAGCCCCGTTCGTTACTGACTGACCTCCCCAGAAATCATCTTCCGCAAGTCAGACGTCCGCAAAAAGGGCCTCACGCGCGGCTGGGAACTCATGCTGTCCCACTCGTTCCGCACCAACATCACCACGGGCTACGCCAAGGGCACCCCCTCGTCCGACATCGTCAAGAGCATCGAGCACCTGCGGGCGTGCGCCCGCCAGATCCAGCACCCGCTGCTGCTCCCCGTCATCATCCTCAGCCACGACCTGTCGATGAAGAACGACATCAAGCAGCGCGAGGCGCGCGAGTGGCTGCGCAAACTCGAGCACGCCGTCAGCATGCGCAACGAGGTGGTCGAGGAGGAGAGCCCCTACATCAAGGAGTCCATGGTCGACCTGGACCAGATCAACCGCGACCTCGTCGAGTGCCACTCGCAGGTGCTGTGGAAGCGGCCGCAGGCCTATCAGGAGATCATCCGGGGCGTGTACGGCGCGATGGACAAGTTCTGGGACAAGACCAAGGACGACGACGCGTATGGCGGCGAGGGGGGCGAGGTGGACAAGCTGCACCGGAGTCTGCTGGCGCGGCTGGAGTTTTACCAGGCCAAGCTGAAGGGGATCGAGAGCTATGCGCATATCACGCTGGAGAGGCTGACGATTCAGCGAGCGGCGGTATGTTGTGTCTCTTTTTTTTCTTGGACCTTCACAAACTAATAACAACCCCCCCAACCTAGCTTTACAACATCATCGCCCAAAAAGAATCCAAACTCGGCCTCCAGATGGCCGGCGAACAGCGCCGCCTCGCCCACGCCGCCAAGCGCGACAGCACCTCGATGAAAATCCTCTCCCTCCTCGGCGCCATCTTCCTACCCGCAACCTACCTCGCCTCCGTCTTTGGCATGGCCTTTTTCGACTTTATCCCCGACAGCAACGACGCCACCTCCCCACCATCCCCATCATCCGACCCCAGCAGCAACTCCGGCGGATGGTCGCCCGTCTCGCCGCAGCTCTGGATCTATTTCGTCATCACGATACCACTAACGCTGGCGATTGTAATTTGCTGGTGGTGGTGGGACAGGCGGAAGGAAGGGAGATATGCCATGGAGGACGCCGACATTGAGGCGGGCATCGAGAAGATGGAGGCGCAGATTATGGCGACGATGCGGAAGCGGACGTTGAGCAAGGCGAGGACGTGGGAGGTTGGGCCGCAGTGATTTTGTGAAGGTTCTGTGATACTCTCGGGGGGAATGTGTGGTGAAGAGGGGGGCGGAAAGGGGAAGGGTTGTTTGGGATTTGGTGCTTCACTTCTTGACGGTGAGGAGCGGCCTGTGTCTGGCGTTGGACGACGACGACGACGACGTGTTACGACTTACGATTTACGATGATAGAGATGTACGGATAACGACTTGGAGCTGCATGCTCTTGGATATGTTAGTTACGGTACTGGATAATGGTTCGGTTTTGGACCCCTTGGCTTAAAGTCGGGGCGGCATGAGCGAGTGAAAATCAAGACGCTGGTATCTAGGCTCCTATACCCCATATAATACACATCATACACCATTCATACACGATTAAATCAGCGCCTGCCCCATAAACATGCTCTCCTTCACTTCAGACACAATATCCCTCCGGTCGTCCTTGCCCACCAACACAATACCCCGGCCTCTCCTCCCCATGCGGCCGGCCCTCCCCAGCCGATGGATGAAATCAATGGTCGTGTGCGGCACATCATACAGCACCACATGCCTGACGGCCAGCGTGTCGATGCCGCGCGACGCCAGGTCGGTCGCGACAATGACCTTTGTGTTCGGCAGGTGGCGGCGGCCGGTGCTGCCGCCGCCGCCCTTGGCCAGGAGGGCGGCCTTGCTCAGCTCGACCTGGTCCTTGCTCATGCGCAGGGGCTCGTTGGAGGTGAAGCTGGCCAGCATCTCGCTCTGGCGGTGCTCGGGGGTGTCGCGGTGCAGGGCGACGGCGTCGATGCCCTTGGACACGAGGTACTCGGCCACCTCCTGGGTCGTCTCGCGCTCGTTGACAAACACCATGATGCGCTTCACCTCGACCTCGCCCTCGGCGGCGCCCTCGTGGCGGGTGGCGTCCTTGCCAATGGACCAGATGGCGTCGGCGCACGCGAGCAGCTTGTTGTTGCGGTAGGGGTCCTTGGAGACGTCGATGACGCCGAGCTGGACGCGGCGCGGGATGGCGTGGAGGTTGGGCGTCGCGATGCGGTGGATGTTGGGGAAGTGCGCGGCCAGGTAGTTGTCGAGGCGGCGCGGGATGGTGGCGGAGCAGAGGACGAGCTGTTTCAGGGAGGGCATGGCGCGGTCGACGATCTTGGAGGTTTCGGGCGCGAAGGAGCGGTCGAGGAGGGAGTCGGCTTCGTCGACGATGAGGTGGCGGACGCGCGAGAGGATGTTGCCGTCCCGGTGGGCCATGGCGGCGAGCAGGTGCGGGGTGGCGACCACCATGTCGATGCCGCCGTGGCTGTACATGTTGCGCTGGATCTTGGCGGGGTTGTAGTTGGAAGAGATGGGCCGCACCTTGAGCTTGGCCACGTGGGAGATCTTTTTGGCGGCGATGAGCACCTGGTCAACGAGCTCCGAGGTCGGGACGAGCACGACGGCGCGCGGGCGGGCCGTGTTGGGGTGCGGCTCAAATTTGTCAATCCACTCGGACACAGGCGTGCCGCCGCGGTGCACCTTTTCTGCCTCCAACCGCTGGTTGTATGCCTCCACGGCCGGGTCGTTCGCCTCGGCTACCTTGAGGGCGTTGATGGTCGGCAGCAAGTACGCCAGCGTCTTGCCGGACCCGGTCTCGGCGGCCAAGAGGAACTCTTCTCTTTCCGGCTCGGGTTTCGTTGTGCGAAAGGTGGCCCTGCGCTGTCCGATGGGCTGCCCGAGCAGGAGCGGAACGGCGAGCCTCTGCACCGGGGTCGGCTTGATGTCCACCATGCCCTTGAGCACCTCGTTCGAAACGGCGTCCCTCAAGGGCGGCAGCAGGTTGAACTGGTCGAAGGATTCGACGTCGGAGATGCGCGCCTTGACCGTGACGCGTTCGCGGTAGGGAATCGAGGTGAGAGCGCGCTGCATTTTGAGGGCCTTGAAGCGGTTGTCGTCCCTGTCCCGCCTGTCGCCCCTGTCGCCTCTGTCACCTCTGTCGCCCCTGTCGCCCCTGTCGGCCGAGTACCTCTCTCTGGTGTCCCCGTCGCGTGTGCCGGTGTCCGAGGCGGATCGAGGTGCCCCCCGGCGTCTCGACGGGTCGATGTTGGCAACGGTGCGGTTCGTGTGTGCCCAGGGCCCGTCGGGTTTATCGCGCGGCTTCCTGGGGGCGTCTGTTCGTGGCCCGCGAGAGACGCGGTCAGAGAGCACCATGCGCGAGGGACGGTCGTCTCTGCGCGTCCCAAAGCTGCGCTGGCCGATCCATGGCTGTGTGGTTTCCAGGAGTGCGTTCCGAGGCCGTGCTGCCGAGCGGCACAGTAGGCAGACCGAGTCTCGAGCTGTCCTCCACATGGTCGCGGGTAAGGGGTAGTGCTGTGTACTATGGGGGTGGTTGCTTCTGAGAGCCCAGGCGGGACGAAAATAATCTAGGCCCTCGACTGTTCTGCCGCTGTCTACCGCTCAGAGCCCTGTCCAGTGCCCATTTTCAGTGGGTCATGCTGCAGACGTGACCTGGATTCGGAAGGCGGTGTGGAAAGCAAGAAGTCGAGTCCGAGGTCTCCACAGCTCAGCATTCAGCCTTCCCAGTTCTCAGCCAGCAAGCAAGCAGTTGGAAACCCCACCAAAGGCTTTGCAGGTGATAGTATATGTCACATTCGTTAATCAACACACTGACTCAGATCAAACCTAAATCAATCTGCAATCAAGAAGTGGCCAACGATAAGAAACTTCTCCCAACAGCGCCCCCCATGATCTTGATACGCAACCGCGAGATCTCGGCCCCAAGATTGGAAGATAATGAGCGCTGTGTTCTGTGCTGCCGGGATGAGGTTGAACTTTCGAGATCGGCGCCAAACAGGACAACGACCCCACCTGGCGCTAAACCACGGAATGAGGTACGTTATTAGCGGGTCCCTGCTGAAGGTCACGCAGCGCGATGCAGATGGATGCAGATGCACCATGACGATGATGTCGATGCCGAGCGGCCCATCCCGAACCTCGACTCTGGACGACCCAGGTGTTGATGTCTTGAGGACTGTTTCTACAACCGTCAGACAAGCGCAAATAACCATCAAAATTACTTTGACATTCGTCCCTTGTCCCTGAAGTATTCAATACCAAGTTATTTGTGGGTTTTCTCTCCCCATCCACTCACTCCACCATCCCCACTCATCGCCGTCTGATCGCGAAGCGATCCCTGCGCGTCGGTGAGGCCCCCGGGGATGACCTGCGAAAGCTGCGCGTAACCCGCGTATTTTGCTTTGATATCTCAGACTTGCTCGAGCGATTCTCGCGTTCAGTCACCTCCCAAATGCCTTCCCAAAACCCGACAAACTGGGACCAGTACGAGCGCGGGGGGTTCTCCCGCACCGGGAGCGTTTCGTCGCTCGGAAACCGCAGCGTCCAGTTCGAAAATGAGTCTCTCCTCGGCCGCAGCGCCGACTCCAACCAAGACGATGGCGAGTGGCCGCAACAGCTCAGGCGGAGAAGGCAAGCCAAACTACACCCCCTCCTCAAAGCGAAATCATCATGGCTAACCTCCCCCAGATCCTCCATCACCAACCGCCTCACGGCTTTAACCGACATTGGCGGCGTCAACAGTATTCGCTCCTTCACCCGCAGCTGGCAACGCGCAGCAGGCTTCTCCGAGGTCATCCCGCAGCGGCCCTCCTTTGTCTTTGCCCCAGATCAAGCCCCGATAGGAGCCGACGCCGGCGATGTCTCGCCCTACGCTCAGCAGCAGCAGCAGCGGGACGTGGAAACAGGGGGCTCGCCCTCCCTAATCCGCCAGCACCTCGAAGCAGCGCTCCACGCCCCCGGCGAGCAACAGCAGCAGCAGCACCAGCAGTCCTCCCGCGCAGAGAGCCCCGAACCCGGCAGCGGCGGTGCCAGCCACAGCTCACTACTTTACCGGCAGTCCAGCCGCGACTCGCGCGAGGGCAAGTCGCTCGACGGGGGAGCCGGGGCCGGGGGGGCGGCCGAGCTGGAGCCGGTCTTTCGCGTGGGCAGCCACATGACGACGGCGTCGAGCACGTCCATCTTTGCGATCCCGCCGCACCTGGCCACGCCGCCGTCGCTGGCGGGGGGCAGCTACGGGTCGGCGGTCGACTACGGGACCCTCCGGTCCGACGCCAGCCGCGGGTCCATGGCCCAGGCGGCCGCCCTGTGGCGGCGGCAGCAGGAGGCCGGGGGGGCCGGGAACGTGCCCGATGGAGAGCTCCCGCCCATCTTGGTCAAGGAGGTGGAGCAGGATGGCAAGTTTGTGCTGGCTGTGGAGGGGCAGTCGACGCTGCCTCAGACTGTGTTTAACTCGACCAAGTATGGTTTTTTCTTTTTTGTCTGCTTCTCCTGGGTTGGTTGGGTGACTGACTTAGAGATGGTGTGTGTGTTGTAGTGTTCTGATCGGAGTCGGACTGCTCAGTCTGCCCATGGGCATCAAGTACGCCGGCTGGATCTGCGGCATGGCGGCTCTGTTTCTGTGTGCGGCCGTGACGGCATGGACGGCCAGGCTCCTCGCCAAGTGCATGGATCTCGACCCGAGTCTCATCACCTTCTCGGATCTCGCCTTCATCTCGTTCGGCCGGAACGCGCGGATAGCGACGAGTGTCTTGTTTACGCTCGAGCTTCTTGCCGCTTGCGTGGCCTTGATCGTGCTCTTTGCCGACTCGCTGGACCTGCTGTTCCCCGGGCTTCTGTCGGTGACGGGCTGGAAGATCTTTTGCACCTTCCTCTTGATACCCCTGAATTTCCTGCCGTTGCGGTTGCTGAGCTTCACGAGCGTCATTGGCATATTTTCGTGCTTCGTCAGTAAGTGTTGAGCAAACCCGAACAACATTTGTATTAGAATTCTGACGTCGGCCTCCTCTCAGTCGTGCTCATTCTAGTTCTGGATGGCTTGATAAAGCCCACCGCGCCAGGGTCTCTCATCGAGCCGGCCGCGACGTACCTGTTTCCCGCCAACTGGTTGACGCTTCCGCTGTCGTTTGGCCTGCTGATGTCGCCATGGTAGGTCGCAACCTAAGGCTGTGTATGATACACAACGCAAAACTAACCATCTACAGGGGCGGCCACGGCGTGTTTCCCAACGTAAGAAGCCCACCCTAAACCAACGCAACGTACTCACCACTTCCCAGATCTACCGCGACATGCGCCACCCTCACAAATACCCGCAAGCCCTTAAGATCTCCTTTTCCTTCACCGTACGTCCACCCCCCCTCTCTCAAGCACAAACCAAACTACTGACTGACCAAAACCCCCCAAAAAGTACATCCTCGACGCCATAACCGCCGTCGCCGGCCTGCTCATGTTCGGCGACGACGTCCGCGACGAGATCACCTCCAACATCCTCCTCGAGTCCAGCTACCCGCGCGCCCTGACCATCTGCATGTGCCTGTGGTACGTCAAATCCGGCTCTCTTTCTTTCTTCCCCCCTTTGTGGCTTGTCTCGAGAGAGCACCATTCTTTTTCTCTAGGGAGCCGCTGTGCTCCCTCCCAAAACGGCTACTTTTGCTCGCTCCCGAGCTGCTCCCGAGATAAATCCCGGATAGGAAATCATTTTGACTGATATATATTGTTTGATTTAGCATCGCCATCATCCCCCTGACCAAGATCCCGCTCAACGCCCGGCCCATCGTGTCGACGGTCGAGGTCCTGCTGGGCCTGCACCAGCAGAGCGTGGCCGAGTCCCATCACGGGCTGGTGGGTCGGGGTATGGGGTTCCGCGGCGCGATGAAGGTGGGGATTCGGGTTGGGGTGGTGGTGGTGTTTTTGGGGATCTCGATTGTGTTTCCGGCTTTTGATAGTATTATGGCTTTTATGGGGAGTGCGTTGTGTTTTACCATTTGTGTGACGTAAGTCTTTTTACTCCTTCCTAATTTCTTTCTAGATTGACATGGTATAAGCTAACTGGGAGATCTTTTCTATCTAGGCTTCCCCTCGCCTTCTACCTCAAGCTGTTCGGCCACGAAATCTCGGCTAGGGAGAGGGTCTTTGCCTTTTCCGTCATGACGGTGTCGTTTTGCTTGTCGGCTGTCGGCACCGTCTGGGCTTTCTTGCCCAAGAGCTTGATTGGTGCTGAGCCGTCGGTGCCGGTAGTGCGGTAAGGAGGAGACATACATACATGGACTGGTACATACGAAGGGAGGGGGGGGAAGGCCAGCGAAACCCGTTTGGATGCCAGGAGTCGGAGACATACCCGACGACAAAGGCGGGGAGCGAGAGATGCTTGCTTGGTTGGGAATGGGCCGGTCACTCATTTTTCTTGGCAAATCGCCGTTAGGAGAATAATAATGAGGCTGGATCATGTAGAGCCGTTGGTTGAGGGTTCCTGTCATGGCATGGCGTTTATGGGGCCACATTGTCTGTTTGGGTTCATGTTCACGGCTTGGGCTTCCATTCATGCATGCATACATACCAATAGCATTTGTCGGGGCGGTAGCCGAGAGAAGAGACTGTGGATATTGGTCTTTATTTCATCCACCATCTTCGGATGAGTCACTTGGACATGAAGACCAGGGGCATCTCTTTTAGTGTCCGAATCGCATGACGTCCGCGTGATGGATGGAGACAGACTTGGATTGAACGTTTAGCTATCTGTAGCCAATGGATGTTCAACAAATAGTTCGTTTTTGTTTCCTTGATACCTGACCGTTATGTTCTCCTGCGTCCGTTGTCCCAGCCCCCCATGCGCAGTGGGGGTTTGTTTACAACTGCAAGCGCAATGTGTCGCGATGGGATAGGAGGAACAGGGGGGGGGGGGTCATCCATTCTGCATTTATGCCGAGCCCTGTCAAATCCACGGGGCGAGAACATCTGTAACAGGGCTCTATTGATGCAGGTCCATTGGTGTTTGATGTCTGTTGTTGTTCCTGCTGATGCTACCGCCGTTTGCTGCGCGTGTTGATGTGTCCTGCGTCCTGTGGCATGACTTGGCCACGAGACGATACCACCTGGAAACTGGGGTTGCGGTGCCTGGCGGGGAAAGGAGCATTGTGCAGATTCTGCGGATGTTGGACCCCCTAGCCGCTCGAGACAGCGGCAAGGAAATGGGATGGATTAGGAGACTGGCATGTTTGGCACGAGACTACCCTGGTGATGCCTGACACCTGTTTTATTTACCCATCTTCATGTCATCATCGCTTCACAGACTGCAAATGTGTCAAAATATTCGAGTGGGTAACCTCTGGTATTCTAGACTTAATCTCCCCGAGACAACTATCTAATACACAGAAAGCGGGTTGAAAGCCGCCCAACCCAACCATCACTCACTCATCCAACCTCTCCCCTTCCACTCCACTCCCGACCCCGTCGATTGATCTGTGTGTAAGGATAAAAAAACAAGAAAAAAATGCTGACTCTGCTTCTCAATGCCGCTGGTGCTGTGTCTGTTTTATCCACCCCAACCAAGTAGTAAAAAAAATAAAAGAGTAATCCAACCCGACCCAAATGTCCAGTTTCGCCATTGAAGCTCCTTCGCGCCAAACCCTATGCCAACCCAATATGTTTGTGTCGTTTCGTTCTAAACCCATGCTATGCTATGAGAAAAAGAAAAGAAAAAAAGGAAAAGAGTGAGTGGTAGACGGAAACTCCATCAAGATATGTAAAGGTGATATGTGTCAAGAAGTAGGATCATAAGACCCGATCTGATGAATAGAATCAACAGAGCGTCATGCCACACATGCCGCGGCAGACACCCACACAGGAAGAAAGAAAAAACAAGACAGACAACAGCAGAGTCAGCACCTCTTACACCGAGAAGACAAAAATATAGATCGATCAATCAATCGACGGAGGGGGGGGAATCGTGGCGGGGTTTGATGGATGGTGGTGATGTTGGTTGGTGGTGGGCCCAACCACAAGTGATAAACCGGCACTCGCGAGACCCAGCTCCCCTCAGGAGCGGACCTCTTGCCAGTTACCAACCCAGTCGTTGATAGCGCCAAGTCCGGTGCGCTTCTCCTTGCGCCAGTCAAAGTTCCAATCTCTGTCGCGACCCTTGGTCTTGGGGCATTCCTTAGCCCGGTCGCGGCTGTTGCTCCACCTTCCCTGGTGGTGATGATGATGTTGAGGTGAGTGGTTCCCAGAAACAGAAGAAATGAGAGAGTCGTTGAAAATATCAAAAACGCCGTGTCCCTTGGTCGGGGTCGCGGAGCTTGCTGGCAAGGTAGGGCCAATCTGCCGACCTGTCCGGAGAGAAAAGTTGATTATCTTGGGAGATGGGCTGTCCGCGTGCGCTCGCCGGCGCTCGCCAAGCGCTGCCCACTTGTCGGTACCATTGCGCTTTGAGGGCGTGGAGTGCCGCGGTAGTTCCTCCTTGGTAGGAGGAGCCTCGTAGAGGAACAAGCCATCCATATCGGAGTCCTGGTCATCGACGTGGCCAAAGGCCTCATCAATGGACGGGATCTTGTTCTCGTCATTGACCACAGTGGCCGTCTTGGTCTCCGGCGACAGACCCTGCCGGGGCGTGTCATCATCGTCGAGGGCCAGAGATGGTGTGGCTGTGCTCTCGTGGCTCCAGGTCCTCGAGTTCATCTCCTTGCGTGTCTGCAGTTGCCTAGCCTGCTCCTCCACTTCCTCCTCCTCCTCGTCCCACAGATCGCTCCAGCTCTTGGACACAGCATCCTTGCGTCCAAAGACGAGGGACATGGCAGACTGGTTGCGGTTCTTGGACATGGTGATCGGGAGTGACCCGGCCATGGGAGCAAGCTTCGCAGTAGCCTTTGCGGGTAGGACGGGGCGGAAGCTTGTTGGCGCGGCGAAGGACTGCATGGAGTACCCGAGGTTCGACCCCATGTACGACGAGGGCGTCTGCGCGGCACCCGACATCCAATCCGTTGTGGTGTCCGACTTGGAGAACAGGTCTTCCTCGTAGACTTCGACGTCGGGGATGACGCTGAGTTGGCGGATGGGCTTCGGGGGCGTTGCCTGCAGGGCCTTGGCCCACGGGAAAGCGTTGCCCGTGTCGACCTGCGGACTCTGGATGGAAGGGGTGCGAAGGGGCTCGCGGTTGGAGTTGGCAACGACACGGCGGTCGCTGGAGCAGAAATCGTCAAAGATCTCGTCGAGGGTGGTGAAGCTGACGACACGGAGTAAGGCCTTGCGGACTCCGTCCAGGGAGCGCTTGCTGGGGTCCATGTTCATGCACTGCACGATGACCTCATACGTGTCCTGCGACATGGAGGGAAACACGTCAAACAGGGACTGCTTGTCACACGAGAAGTCGAGGAACAGGGGATCTGACTCGGTCGGCGTCGTGAAGGGGTTCCTTGAGAAAAGAATGTTGAGAAGGCAGATGCCGATGGCCCAGATGTCAGCCTGAGCAGGCGAGTACCCAGCACCGGCCGAGTCATACTGCTCGGGCGACATGTACCGATCGCTGCCGACCGTCGTCTCGTAGGTCCACTCCTCTGTCGTGGCAAGCCCAAAGTCGCCCAGCTTCATGGACCCCGACTGGGTCAGGAAGATGTTCTCGGGCTTGATGTCGCGGTGGTAGATGCCCTTGGCGTGCGAGTACGCAACCGCATCGACGAGCTCCAGCATGAAGCGCCTCACATGCTCCGTCTCCAGCGGCCCGTGGCCGCTGCGGATCGCCTCGTACAGATCACCGCGCGGGCAGAACTCCAGCACCAGGTAGACATGAGCGTCCGTCTCGAACGAGTCGACGAGGTTGACGATGTTGGGGTGCGAGCCCAGCCGGCTGTGCAGCACGAGTTCTTCCGAGTTGTCGTCAATGGCGAAGTCGAGAAAGGTGTCGGGGGCAGCTGATCTCTTAGTCAGACACTTGATGGCGACCGTCTCGTTCGTGGTGGTGTCCCTGGCCATGAAGACCATGCCGAAGGAGCCGTGGTTGAGGGGAGAGATGGTCTGGTACCGACTGCCAAGCATGGCGCCGTTGTGGAAGTTGTCGCGAAGGCACTCCATTGCGACGAAATTAGGTATACTCGTGGTCGACGAGTCGAGTATGGTGGTACAATATCCGGAGCAGCTTTTCCGTATCCCCAAGCCGGTCTATGCCGATCGAGTGCAGTCTTATCGAGACAAGGTTTGCGATTTGTACAACGGGGGAAGCGGTGATGAGTGGTCGAGATGAGGCGGGAAGCGAAGAATGAAAAAAGAACAAAAAGGGAGACGAAGGATGTACAAGAGCGCGCAAAAGCGGCAAAAACGAAAACAAAAAGCTCCAGGTCGTTCAGTATCCGAGGTTCATGTGAGGGTATTTTGATGTTCCAACAATAAAAGGGGAAGGACGGTTGAGAGAGTCGTCAGGGGTCGGACTGGCGGTCCCGAAATAAAAACAAAAGGAATGGTCGTTATAACATTGGTACGGATGGGGCGCGGGTGACGTGTTTTTGTGAGTTGAGTCGAGTTCAGGGGTGGGTGCAGATGAGAGCTACCCAGGTGACCGGAGGTTGACGATGCTTGTGGGAGTCAACGGGGGGAGAAGTTCCGGTTGTCGGCGAGGTCGGGATGTGATGAGGCAGGGAGGGAAGTTGTTGTTGACTGAACGATATCGTCGTGGAGGCTGGCCAATGATAGACAGGCGCAGCTATCGTCAGGGGGGGAACGGGCCGAGGAGGATGTCGAGGAAGAGGAAGGAGGTCAGGAGTTGGACGATGACAAGTGAGACCAGGTGGCAGACAGCAAACCAGGAAGGAGTTGCGGCTATTGGAACACCTGGCGGATCGTCGATGGAAACATGCGGGAGTCGCGGGGTCTTTGGGGAACAGGTGGACGAAGAGCAATGACTCCTCGACCCCCTTGTCCGACTGGCGGAGCGTGTGAATCACAGCCGGTGGAGACCGACCGATCGGGACCTGGCGATTCTTCGGGGGTTGGTGCAGACGGGATTCGGGCAGCAGTGGGACGACCGGGTCCGGGGCGAATCAGCAGCGCTCAGGGTGTGCCACGAGGCGGCGGAAGAGAGACTGCAGCGTTGCTGATGTGGAAGCTTGCGAGGACTCGACTCGGCGGATGGACTCGATTATGCCAGACGCTCCAAAAGAAGTCGAGTGGGCGGATGTCTGAGCTGGTGTCGTCTCGTCCTCGAGTCGTCTCTTCTAAGACGAATGCAGGATTCTCGAGGCGGCGTCGGTCGCTCGTCAGCTCAGAGCTAGTTGATTCCGCAAGCGCAGTGCTGGTCGTCGCAGTTCGTTCGAGGTACTCGATTGGGATGATTAAGAACGGCCGTGATGGGGTGGCAGCGACAGCGACAGCAAAGGCGTACAGAAATCGACGACTGATGGAGGGGGGTGGCAGGTGGTTGAAGAAGGCGGCGGGATGGAGGTGGAAGACGATGGTTCGAAGGAGAGCAGCCTGGTCCGGGACGGGGGCGAAGCGCTGATAGAAGTTGCGGGCAGTGGGTGGAAGCGACCAGAAACGCTGCGACAACAGTGGCCGGCCTGGTCATCAACAGTGGGCTGAGCGCCCACCATGATCAAAGGGGACCGGGGACTGGGCCTTGGCTGGGCCAGCGGCCTCGTGCCTGCTGCCACGGAGGCGAGACAGGGGTGGTGGTGGCCAATGGCACGTTGATCGCCGGGTCGAGAATGGTGTTGGCGAGAACTGCCCGTGGCGAGCACTGGGTCGTTGCCCGGGAAAACCTGTGTCTAGCACAGTGTTCTGCGGGCTCTTAGCACGGCCATGTGTGTGGGGCGCATTGCACAACCCCAGACAACGCAGGGCAAAATGACGAATGGGATCCATCCGAAGGCTGCCACAACAGCACACCGCCTAACCCTGCAGCGCATAGCGCAGCCATGTACCATCCTCATCAGGCTTAGTCAGGGTCCCTCTCTTAGTTAGCGTCATTTCGCTTTCGCAGACAATTTCAGCAACCTCGTGTGCCTCTGGGACACATTTCGCTGACAGGTACGGGAGCTCGGGGAGTTACTTCGTTACGAGTGGGGCCTGGCCTCTGCCAAACTGCCCGGTTTAAGAACTACACCGCCCATCTCCCGCGTGTCGGTACCTTGACAGCGTGCCAACGACGGCGGGTGACTTGGGGGTTGGGTACCACTGCAGCTGGCGAAACCGAATTGCCCAGTGACTGCTTGCGCTGGCCAGCGGTGCTGTAAAGGTTTCGTCGCGTCTCGCTGTCGTGAGGCCACGTTCGCGATGGCTGATGAGCAGGGCTCTGGCTTTGCCTGGGCCCCGCTCAGTGGCTCACGCGCTGCCTGCCGGCCCCCGGGGTCAAGTGCACATTCATTCCCCGGGCGAAGGATCCATCGTCCATTTCCCGACAGCTCCACGATGGTCCACGATGGACAATTGGCAATGTCCGAGCTGATGAGCTGGGCTGGATGAGTCGGCTGGTCGGCTCGTCAGTCGGGCAGATAGGTAGTTACCTAATCACCACACTGTTGCGTAAGATGGCGCGTCCAGCCAAGGTCCAGCCAAGGGCCCTGACGGAGGCGACAAAGGGCTCGAAGCGTCCGAGTTGCTCCGTCCCGGGATGCTGCTGGGGTGCTGGGCAGCCTGACGCCTCAGGCATGTACAGATTACCCGTTCAGGACATGTCGCCATTTTTGCTTTGTTCATCATCTGTTTCCAGCGCTTTCTGTTTCACTTGGGGAATGGAAAGCAGTCATTGGCGGGTTGGGAGCTGCACCCCCTTCTTGCTGCATCCGCCCTTCATCATCCGCTTCCTGCATTGCGGCGCAGGCCCCGGATTGCTTCAGTTACCCGCGAAGGCGAAAATAGCAGCGGCCAACTGTTCAAATCAATCCACACAGCTAGACGATGAGAGGTGCGATTGAACTCGGTAGTTCCCGTTCCCAGCGGCTCCATTGTGCTCCGCAACATTCTCAGGAGACACATGCACAGTACTTCGTACAGTATTCAGTACATACTCTGGACGAATGAATAAACACAGATAAAGTAGTGACTTGTGCAAGCGGAACTCGTTTCTTGTTTTACAGTGGTTCCATTGACACAACGGCTCGAGGCCGAAATGCCATCATTGGAGGTCTCGAGGAGGTGCACGGCCACAACCCCACACTCTCCCGTCCTCCGTGGGATCGAAAAGGGGGCGGCGACGATCGCGGGACTGCCAGAAACGGATGTCAATTGTGTGATACTATTCAGTAGCGAAGGTGTTATCTAACGAATGGAGCTCCTGTAGCAATCTGGACCTAGCGTCCGATAGTCGATAGTCAGAGCGTTGCGATGTGTTGATTCACAACTACGATTGCGTCCAGCATTTGGGCGATAGCCAGGCCTGATACGCCGATGCCTCGCGACTCCGACATTGATCCGATGTCCCCGGGGAGCCCGTGTCTCCTCGGTTGAATGACCGGCGGGCTACGCCATCGTGAAAAGCGGTTTGGCCGTAACTGCCGAGCAATGCTGGTCAGGGCGACGCCCTGTCGCTGCCGTCAGGGTTCACGGAATCGGGCGACGGTGATGCCACTTCTCAGTTTGTGACGTCGTGTGACCCCAGTGGTCCGTCTGTTTTCGGCTATCGACAGGAGTGTTGGCCTCAGGCCAGACGGCCTGCAATGGTGGTGTGCCGAGCATGTTTCGGGCTGGGCAGTTGAAACCACCAACGGCGGGGGTTTGGTCAGACATGAGATCAAGGGAACTGTTGAGTGTCACCCACACGGCCCTCAATTGATGAATCTTGTATGTACCGAGTATACTGCTGCTGTACTAAGTGAAACAAATGCCGGCCCTGGCGAATTGGCCCTATCGAATGGGCGATGAAGGGTATTATCGCCCACTGATCTACGGGCGGTCAAGCACTGGTTAATTGGCTGCGTCTGTTGGACTTGTCGCGCCAAACCACACGCGTCCGCCGCCCTCCCACCCTCTTCTGGCGCCAATACTACACACAGTATGCAGGCTTCCTGGCGCTAACCGAGAAACAAGTGAGAGGTTGATGCGCAGAGAAGGAGGTCGCTTCGTCTTCACGAGCACCAATGACCGACGGCAGCTATACTGCCTGTATTTACTCTCCGCCGGTGTTTTGCATTGTTCACAGACAGCACTAACACGCGGCCCAGGAAATAGGTACTTTGGGGCGTACCTGGTATGTACGAAAGGTGATTCCTGCCCCGTCCTAGAAACAGGGTCCTTCGCTGAGCCGTGTTATTGTAAAGGCACCCTCTGGCCAAAAAAATGCGTATACGCAGCCGGTTTTTGGGGCCAGTGCCCCACCCTCCACGACGTTACTTAAACAAGACTCCATCAACCGATGGGGGGACCAAATCCCCCAGATTTTGAAAGGACAGTATAAACCTAGAAGGAACAATGACTGGGCATTAGATTGCACTTGGTTTTATCGAAATTGGGCTTCTTTTGGTTGAGAAATGATGCATCGAGATAACGGTGTGTGACTTTCTGTATACGCATTTTTTTGCCCATGGGGTGAAAGGGTGGTGGTGGTGCAGATCCCTTATCGACGCATGACAGACGCTCAGTCGATGGCGGGGTCCTATGTTTGTGGTTGATGGCTGCCCCTCTTCGTCTTGGATCCAAGACATACTAACTGCCCATATATACCCGCGGATCATCCGCCAGGAGGGTGTTGACCGTCAGGAGATGTCTCAAGCAACCACCGGGGACAAGGCGGGTTTACGAATCCCGGCGTCGAGTCGCGGCGATGGCTGATCAGCCGCTCTCGTGATGTTGGGTGGAGGAATGCGCCGATGCGTTGCCATAGCCGGATTGTTTACCAACCCAATCACAGCGTCCTCCCTCGCATTGGTTAGCATTCCTGCAGCGCTCGCCATGTCTTGATCTTCACTCGCCAGGTCGGCGGTGAGACAGACGTGCAGATGAATCGTTCAAGGAGAGACTGGCAGTCATTCGATGCCATTCGATGCAGTCGAGTGGAATTTTCCATCTCGTCGTTGCCGCATGAACCAAGCGCCATTTTACCGCTGCAAGTGGAATGGCTCAATTCTGCCTGACCCTGCTCTGCGTAAGTACGGTCGTCATCCTGCCGCTCGGGAAGCTGCTTGACCTGGAAAAGTAAGTCGCCTGTCCTTGGAGCGCTATCGACGCGGGATGATGGGACGGGATAAGCTAATCGGCGCGGGTTCGCGTCCGCTGTGCGGCCGTGGTGGGCAAGTCGGGCCCGTCCTGCAAAGGTTGCAGGAGACGGCGGCTGTGGACGCTATCGACGTATTGACGGGGCAATGCAGCACACACACACTCGCGCACACCCAAGCCTGCCGTCTCAACTTCGTTCTCCCTACATCTCTCTGCAAATACACAGACGGCATGCAGATGCTATCCGTTTGCTGCAGGTCTGCAATGGTGAGTGCGGATGGAAATTCAAGCATCACATGAAGTGGGAGAAGTGCGCTGTGTCAAGGGGAAATGGCTTGTGTCGGGAGTGTTGACCGCCTTTCTTTCGGCCCAGTTCGTCAATGCAAGCGCTCGCTCTTCCAACCCCAACCCCGGAAGCGACAGCTGCAAGGCGACCAGGTAGGCTGCAGGAGCACCACTGCATTCTCGGCGCATCCCTCGACGTGACATTCGTCTGATACACCCATGATGCATGAGACAAGCTGAGCTGGTGACGGGTGCAAAAAAAAAAAAAAAAAATTGGAGAGAATTTTCAGCCCGCGTCGTCGTCGATTTTCGATCCACTCACAGAGCAACATCGGCAACGTGGTTCCCCCATCACGACAACCTCTTCACCGCCTCATCAGCACCGGCAGCAACCCAGAGCTCGCTGGCTTCAATTGCCGGTCAATTCGGTCTGTTGGCCCGCTTGTCCGCCCGGGCAGACCAACCTCGTCCGTCCGTCGCCGACCCAAACCTGCCCCCGGCCCCCCTCGCCCACTCTCCCACTTCGGACGACACCCCCTGTCTTGAGACCATGGCTGCTGCAAACAAGCCTCGGGTCGTGCTCCTCGACATCGGTACGATGCACCTGTTCCATTCTCAATCCCCCGCGATGCGTGCGATGCGTGCTGGCCCGCTCGCTCTCGCGTCGAACTTCCACGAATTGGCTAACACGGACCCTGCGTCACTTACAGAGGGCACCGTATGTCCCATCTCATTCGTCAAGGATGTTCTTGTAAGTGAGGAAGCAGATCTCCCTTTTCGGCCATGCCACAACATGCTCTCTGGCGGGCGGTGGTCCAACCTTCTTCACCATCACATGAGGACCAGCCACTCATCGCCGAGTCTGGCCCTCCCATCACCTCACCCTCCCGGTACGGTGTGCCACAGCAGCCTCGATGCTAGCAACGGGAAGGGAGGGTGGGTGGTGGTGGTGGGACGGTGCCACCGCCGCTGCGTTACATACTGTGCAGTGTCTCCCAACAACACCAAACTCTCATTTACCCTGACCAAGTAGTCACGGCAACGAGCCCAGTTGGGGGGTGGTGGGGGGGAGGGGGGGGGGGCGGGGGGGGGGGGGGAAACCGTACCCAACCCCCCTTTTCCTCGTTCCACCACCACACACATTATTACACCACACATTTCTCTCATTTCTCACATCCCCCCCACGCAGCCGCTAACACTAACAAACAAACCAAAAAAACCAAGTTCCCCTACGCCCTCACCGCCCTCCCCGCAACCCTCGAGCGCGAATGGTGCAGCCCCGCCTTCGCCCCCTACCGCGATGCCTTCCCGCCCGAGCACGCCGCCACCCCGGCGGCGCTCACCTCCCACGTGCGCGACCTGATGAGCCGCGACGTGAAAGTCGCCTACCTCAAATCCCTGCAGGGCTACCTCTGGGAGGCCGGCTACGCGTCGGGCGCGCTCAAGGCCCCGCTCTTTGCCGACGTGGCCGGCCGGATGGCTTCCTGGGCGACGACGGCGACGGCGACGGCGACGACGACGACCAAGGGAGAGGAGGATGATGATGGCAGCGGCTGCTGCTGTCGGGTGATGATCTACTCTTCCGGGTCGGTGCCGGCGCAGAAGCTGCTGTTCGGGCACACCGACGCCGACAGCACGGCGGCCGTCGGGGGGGATTTGAGGGGTTTGATTAGTGACTGGTTTGATACGGTCAATGCGGGGCCCAAGACGGAGAGGGCGAGCTATGAGAAGATTGCGGCCCAGTATCCCGAGGTGCCCGTGGGCGAGTGGCTGTTTTTGAGTGACAATGTCAAGGAGGTGGTGGCGGCCAAGGAGGCCGGCATGCAGAGCGTTGTTGTCGAGCGGCCGGGGAATGCGGCGCTATCGGAGGAGGACAGGAGGGTGCATCGGGTGGTGACGAGTTTTTATGAGCTCTAGTCTTTTTACTCCGTATAGAAGTAAAACGGTGTTGCTTGGTGTGTGACACTCACGATGGTTGTTGTGAGACAAGTACAACTCTGAGGTGGTCAACGCTAACTTGATGATCACACACAGTCCATTCTCAGTATCACGGATCCATGGGCATGGAACCGACTTCGTAGCGAGGCCGCTAACGTTAGTGCAAACGCGACCCGTTGTTTTGTGAGCTGGGATTCATGGACTCTCAGAATTGGCATTCAATTGATGTCCCGTCGCCAACGATTTCTTGAATAAGCTCGAGACAAGTTGGGCTGTTTACCCTTCGGTTATCGGAGCCCGACCCCTGAATCCTCTCCACCCCCCCCTCTCAACAAAAACAACAACGACTCCGGTTGGCCGCCAACTCTCACGCGACCTGTTCGTGGGGGATACCGGACGATCAACGTTTTTCTTTTTGGACTTGCCGGTTGCCGCGCCAAGAACACGTTAGCTTCTTTACCCCTCAAAACCTGGGGAAATGCGCTGTGGCTGGCCGTGGCGTGTTGCATCCCCGCCCCCCAATGTTGTCGTCATCTGATCAAAAAGTCCAACCCAGCTGCTATCACGAGACCAGAGCCATGGTTGGATGGCAAATCGGAGATTATTCGCAGTCCGTAGCTCTGGACTTGCGCTCTTTGGAGACGCGGTTAGAAGCTTCACTCAATTGGCCACGAACGACTCCAAACATCGAAACCGTTCCCCACCGTTTCTTGGAGTGCGTGGGGATTCGTCAGGACTCAGAGGACAGCTGTCAACATCGGCAACGCTGCGAGAGCGAACCTCGTGATAATAGTCGACACGCCGGCGGTAGCGGGGTTCCAACAATTGGGACTGGAAGGATGGAGAACTATCCCTGACGGCTGGCTGATGGTATTTCCAAGCAATGGGGGATCTGGGATGAACCCATGATTCGAGGCGCTGCAGTCTCTAACCGTGAGAACTCGCCAGCCCCTCCGGTCTGGGGTTAGCTTGTAAAAGCCACGTATCTGTGAGAGAATCCACAAAACGAATACTCGAGGCCCCAGCCTGGGTGAAACATTGACTCTTGCTCCGCGACGGGTTAAGAAGCCCGGTTCGGTACCCCTCGACAGCGCGGATCGGGGGCCACTCCATCCAGCCCCTCATCGCAGCGCGGGACATGCGAGGGCGAGTCCAGATGACCATCCAAAGGCCAGCGGAATCAAGGACCTCTCATCGGCAGGTCCTTGGCCTGCAGCTAAAAATGCATGATCCAAGCCTTGAGTTGCCGAGTTTCCACGAAGACCTGAACTAACTCTAGCATGCGCGATCGAGAGTGACTGGATACCGACGTCTTAACGGAAAAGCCCCATGAACATGCCCGAGTGGGCACGCTCAATGTGTGCTGGTCGCCGATGCCCATCAAGGATCCCGGATCGCCGTGTTGAGCGGGACTGGCGAAGCACGGCCTACCAAATTAGGACTGCCGATGCCTTCGGGCGTTCCGCTTGAGACTGGTCGGTCGTGTTCAGCAAGCCGAAAGACATTGGGGGGCCTGTCCGTGCGCTGTAGTAAAGCGCGAAGGTCATGGAATCCGTTTCCAAGCTGTCCATGGTAGCCACTTCAGCTCAGGACAACAGCAAAGTTGTTCCGGGTTGGCCCGGCCCGGATCTCTTTCTTCTGAAAGGGGCCTCCAGCTCTTTTGCAAACCCGACCCCTTTTCCACAGATAGTAGACCAAGCGTTGGGTCGTCTTCGATGCTACCTTGACGTATCCAAGCGACTCCATGATAGCAACCAATCTTTCCTCGTCCAGATACCGAGAGTTTGTCACGCAAGGCGCCGGTAGAACGAGGAATAGACTCGGAAAGCTTGCCGTCAGCTGGGGAGCACCAATGTACCGTCCTGGGGCGAGTAGAAACTGAGTCGTCCGGCGAAGCATTTCCCCCCGTCCTTGCGGTTCCGGGACATAGTTGAGAACCAGCGAGAGCGAGATGATGTCGAACTGCTCAGACTCATCCTTCGGTAGCGGCCGCTCCATGAAGTCCTGCTGTAGGATCCCTTCCCCCTGGCTGTTGAGGTCGATCCTCTCGATTTCGAAGTGATTGCTCTTGGAGCAGGCATTCTGGGTGCTGAGTGCGCCAACCTCCAACATTCGAAGACGCCGACCCGAGTCCGCCTCTTGAGATGAGAGGCATGGTTCCAGCCATTGCATGAGGACGCGCGAGCTGTCGCCTCCTCGATCATGTCTCTGCCCTTGCAAACTCGCTTCCTGGTAGCCCTCAATGCCACCTAATGCTTCGATTTCGACGTTGATGGCTGCCTCACCGGCCCCGTCGCCCTTGGCAATGGCCTGCCGCTTTTTCTTCTGCAGGAGATGGTGTTTGTTGATGAGGGCCTTGGTCGCGCTCCTAGAGATGGATTTGACCCGGTGCAAGACCGGAGGCCGCCCGGCCGCTAGGCTTTTTGGCGGTCCCTTTTTCTTCAGCGCCATATTAAGTTTTTTTTGATTTTGAAGAATCGAGTCGAAACTTGAGTTGAGAAATTGAGCCCGTTCTACTCAGGCAGCCACCATTCGCACTTCTGTTATCTTATCGTGGTGCGCTAAGCCGAATCAAGCCACTTATACCCTGCCAAGGACACCCCAGCCACAGCCACCAGCCGCATTATCGCTCGCACACACAATTTCGCAAGCGATTTCCCCAAAATTCCGCGATTTCTTTCCTCATCCACGACCGACTCGACAACTTCGCCCAACGCCGACACAATCCCCAAAAATGGCTCCCAAGGACGCGAAGAAAGGTACTTGAACGCCCAGCATGGACTTCCACACACACAAACTCGGCCGTCGCTCAATGCGCACCTTCGCCGTCGTCGCCGCGGCGGCGGGGTGATGCACCAAAGCAGCAGCAGATTTTGCGAGTTTGAACAAGACGGGTCTCTCCCTTGTTCAGGCGAATGCTTTACTGACGACACCTCCTCCGACAGGCGGTGCCTCCAAGGCCGGTAAGGGCGCTCAGGCCAAGAAGGCTGCCCAGGCTGCCCTCAAGGGTGTAAGTTGCCCCTTTTGAAGCAAATTCTCTTTGCGTACAGAACTGACGGCCCTGTAGGTGCACTCGCACAGGAAGACCAAGGTCCGCACCTCGACCACCTTCCACCGCCCCAAGACCCTCGTCCTCTCGCGCTCCCCCAAGTACCCGCGCAAGTCGGTCCCTCATGCGCCGCGCCTCGATGAGCACAAGGTCATCGTCCACCCTCTCAACACCGAGGGTGCCCTGAAGAAGATCGAGGAGCAGAACACCCTCGTCTTCATCGTCGATGTCAAGGCCAACAAGGCCCAGATCAAGCTGGCCCTGAAGAAGCTCTATGACATTGACACCGTCAAGATCAACACCCTGATCCGGTAGGTCACCTGGCTGTGAATCTCTGGCGGAGCGGTCGCTAACGTCGATATAGCCCCGACGGCTCCAAGAAGGCCTTTGCCCGCCTCACCGCCGATGTCGATGCTCTCGACATTGCTGCCACCAAGCTCGGCCTCGTCTAAACGTATTGTTTTTGGCTGGGAGCGGGGGAATCAAAAAAAGGTCGGCACACCGAAGGGACATGGGTTGCATTTCGATCGGCGTCAGATACCTGGACTTGGGCATGACTTGGCAATGAAAAGAATTGACATCACCCTTCGTACCATCTGGACCGTTTGTGATCTCTATGCTTCGTTGTAATGTGATATGTCGCCCGCTTGAGCTTAGTTAAGGCTGGCAGGGTTCTGCCGCCCTCTCATTCTGTGATGGCTCCAAGTAAATCTCGTCTTCCATCCGTTATCGTACGGGGATGCCTGACGTTTGTGATTGTATTCCAACCATCTATTTCCCCTCTACCCCGTATCAACACAATAATAGTGTACATTGTAGATGCCCCGAATCGCCATCTCCCAGCGCCTCGCAGAACCACTTTCGGTTTATGATACATCCCCTCCCAGAACTCTCCGGGAAGAACCACGGCCCCCCATAAGAAAAAAGCCCCATTGAGACTGGATTCCCAACGCATGTCCTAATCCCTTCTTCCCTCTACCGTGTAGTAGTAGAAGAGACCCCGACTCGAAAGACGGGTACCTTCTCCTCCTCTTCCTCCTTCCATACCACCCACCCATTTCGTTTTTAATCCCATCCCACCCCATCCGTTGTGTCGGGCATCCCATCCCATCCATCCCATCCCATCCCATTCATTGCTGGCGCATCATTGCTGGCGCATGTTGGCAAGGTGCTTCATGGTAGCCAGGTTGGCGTCCATGAAGCGGTCGACACAGTTGGCCAGGCAGCTCTGCTCGCCGCGGTCGAGGGCGCCCGAGCGGATGGTGCTGCTGGTGACGCACTTTTTCCAGCAGATGGCTGTGAGTTCGTGGGTTTCTAATCTCGTTACACAGTCAGTCAGTCAGTCAGTAACCTTGTAAGTTGGGGTTTTTTTCTTTCTGGTTGGTTGGTTTGGTTTGGTTTGGTTTTGCTTCTGGAAAAGGGGCATTTGTACGTACGGGATTGAATGCGAGAGCGGTGTTCTTCGTTGGCAAAGAACTGGCGCAGCTCGGTCTTGTCCTTGTCGTTGAGCTTCTCGAGGTCGGATTGCTCAATGTTGAAGTCGGCGGAAGACATCTTGGCTGGTGGTGTTGTGGTGGTGTTGTACAGAAGTAAGTCGTAGTGTGGTATGGGGTTCTCGCTTCGGCGGCGTAAACAAGCGACGGGATGGTGTTGAACTTTTTGGCGGAGCTTGCTCGCAGGGGAAAGGCTCTGTCTTGGTGTGTGGCCAATGGGATGCGAGGGAAGTTGGGAAGCTTTCGGTGAGCGAGCTCCACTTGTCCATCGACCCAACCTCAAGATGCAGCTTTTGGCCAGCATCTTTAGATGCCACGAGTACTTCGTTCATGATCACTGGGGGGGGTTCACAGATGTAGACGAATTGCCTCAAATTACGCAGCTACCAAGACATTGCCTCCCAGCCCCAATGACCCCGATCTACTCTAAAACGAGATGCAACCAACCTGACCCAACAATTATCGCATCGCCTGCTTTCTATGCCCACGCATGTACGAAAACTCGTGTCAAATTCATTACACCCCCGTCCGGCGCAGAAACCCGCTGATGGCAGCTCAAAGCAACCTCAACCTATATGCCGCAAATGAGCAGATAACGCAGAACGCAATGAGCGAGCCCAAGACGCCAAAGAAAGCCACCAGCGACTCGTCGTGTTGCCAGGGAATCGCAACGTTCATCCCGAAGAGGCCCGTGACCACGTTCAGCGGGACGATGATGGACGCCAGCAACGTGATCTTGCCCAGGACCTTGTTCGTGCTGGTGCCCTGGGCGATGCCGTCGATCGAGATCTGGGCTAGGTAGTTGCTGTGGGCGCGAGACATCATCTTCTCAAAGTGGCCGAGGTTGTTCATCATGGTGACGACGTGGTCCTGGATGTCGCCGAGATACAGGCCAATGTCCATACGCGGCGTGACCTTGTAATTCTCGTTGCACCGTTTGGTGAAGCCCCTCAGGACGTCAGCCTTGCCGCCCAGCAACCGCATCAAGGCCATGGTGTTCTTGCGGGCCGTGCCGATCGAGCGCAGGAACTGCGCCATGTCATCGGTCCGGGCAATAAACACCTCGTCCTCAATCTGATCAGTATCGGCTTCGAGCTTGCTGATGACGGGTGCGAAGGAATCCACAATGTCGTCGCTGTATGTCTGGGTTAGCACCAATCGTTACTAGACGGTAAGTATTCCTTACATCAGGGCATAGCAGATCCAGTCGCTGCTCAACGAGACGTAGTCCTTCAGCATGGCGATTCTCTTTCTCACGTGCGAGGCATGCGCGTTACTGGCGTAGCTGAAGCTCAGCGTGCCCTCACGGAAGACGACCACATAGACGTTGAAGGGCACATACTCCTTCTCCTGGGTCTCCTCGTCGATCTCGACGCAAAAGGATCGGAAACAGGCAAAGTAGTACGAGGGGAAGAGCTCGATTTTCTCGCGGGACTCCTGCGTCGTGATGTCTTCAACCGTCAAGGGGTGGACCCCGAAGGCTCGGCAAACTGCACGGACTTCCTCCTCGGACGGCTTGTTGATGTTGAGCCACCAGACGCCGTCTGTCTCCCCTTTGGGAAAGGTGAAGAGCCCACGAATATCCTCGCCTGGCAAGATCAGGCCCTCAAGGTCGGCAGCGTGGATGGTCGATTCCCAGGCCGAAGAGAAGAAGCTCACGCGGCTGTGGTCCACAGGGGTCGGATGCAATGGCCTGGCGTGCTCTTCGGTGTCCGATTTCTCGGCCTTCTCGGTGTGGTTCTCACTATCGAATGGTGTGCCTAAAAAGTCGCCATCGATGGTCACCGTGGGAGGGGGCGCCACCGCCTCGGTGGTCTCGGGCCGCAGGTCCGGAAACACCCTCACGGCCGAGGGGCGGCGGGCGGCTTGACGGGCCTCGTTCTCGGCTTGGATGAAATTCTCCAGGTAGTCAAAGTCGATGTAGAGATGGTCGCCTCTCTGTTCGTCCTGCAGCGGGAAACACACATCCTCTTCAGCTGACTTGTTCGTGGCGAGACTCGACGTATCGGCCGTCGCAACCGTGTGCTGCCTGCTGCGGTAGCTATGGCGGCTGGCAACCGACACGGTCCGCTGCAGCTCGGGCTCTTCGGGTTTGCGCTCTGGTTTCGGTTCCGAGACGGAGAGCCCACGCTCCCGTCGACGGGCCTCAGCGAACGCCTTTACGGAGTTTGGCGGCGACGATGACCGCTCCGGAACAGAATCAATGGTCGGGCGGCGGGCCCGTCGCATAGTCGGCGAGTGGTCCGCAGCCTCGTCGTCGGCAACGGCCTCCTCAAAATCACGGATCCGTGGCTCGCCAGAAGCGCCCCCGGGAGCCAGCACCCGTGCGCCATACAGCGAGTCAAAGGTGCCCCGGCGAGGCCGGTCCAGGCGTTGGGCCGAAGCTGTCTGGTTCCGGTGGTCATCGAGCTCGGGGACAGGGGTCGAATACCCCGAGCTTGGAGCAGCTTCCTCGTGGTCGGACATTGCAATATCTCGTCGGTTCGTAATCGGTCAGATGAACTGCCAGTATCTTCTTTCTTATCCCTTCCAACAGACACGAGGTCGTACACTGCCCTCGGAGCGCGCCTTCAGAGACTTAGCCGGCGGGCATATTGGCGTGGGAGATACTCCTAGTTCACCAGCGGATGGCAGCGAACGGCCAGGCGCCGTCCGCAAAGACGGCCGTGTGGGGGCGACAACGTGATGACCGAAATCTGGTTGTTGCTTCACCCAAGTTGGATGAGCAGCAGTGGTGGTGTGAACTCGGAAGTCCTTTTGGCGATCAGAATGGAATGGCTGGTTGGTAAGAGCCCAATTACGGTGGCTGCTTGTTCACTCCGCTGTAGACCAACTCGGGCCCGAGGAGTGAACGGCGAGAGGAAATCCGTTCCCAGATGAGGCCCGCCAACTTGGTGGCTTGTAATGGTAAGGGGTGGTTGGTCGGTGATGTGTGGTGGATGGCTGAGAAAGGGTGTCGCAGAGTCAATATCCCGATATCGGTGGGCTGTTGTCGTCGGCTAGGATGGATCGGGAGGGTTTATGGGAGGGTGAATAGGGGTGTCGAGGTTGTATCGAGTGAAGATTTTGCGCGCGGAGTTGGGTCCGGAGAGGTGGTGAGCAGACCTTCCCTGATAGCGGTGCTGGGTGGTCTGTTTGCCGAGGTTCTCGTTTGTCTCCGGTGGATCGCGCCGCTCACGGCTGCTGCTATCCCAGAATCCGACACGCGCAAGCTGAAAGAGACCAAAACCAGGAGGATTGTGGTTACTCTTGAGCGCGCGAGGCCAGTGGGAGGACGGCTGAAAAATTTGTGCAACCAAAAGTCGATATAATGTCTGGTTTCACAAAAAGAGATTCTAGATTCAAGATGTGGTGGGTTTGTTGAGTGAGGGTTTTCCTTGGACAATGGACGAAAAAGTCTGGCCATTTAGCGTGGCTTCGTTAGTCATCGGCAGATCCATAGTTAGGTCATGGCCCCCCAGGCCCGATACGATCCTGGTAGCTCAGGTACCTGCACAGAGAAGGAGGAAAGGCGCCCAACAGGTCCGCTCAAGAACGGGAACTTGAACTCTGAACCGGACCAACCGGTAGGGTATGATGTCCACGAGAGAAAGCGCATCCAACTGTTGGATCATGACATGCATGACGGGAGATGCAGCCCGGTACTTGCGCAGGAGTCTCCAGGTACCGTGCGAGGGTTCCAGGTTGTTAGCCCGAGTTAGCCTCATTCTGGCAGGGGTTTGCGTTGTTGGTGGCCGGGTGCGGGGCTTTTGGGACCATCCAGACAACCTGATTCGCTGTCCGGCATGGGATGCAGTTAAAGGGAGCGCAATCCTGGCAGCGAAGGAGAGACAGCTCTGAAGCCACGTTGGAGGAACCCACTCCAGGCCTGGCCCGGAACTCTTTGGCCTATTTCCGGAACAACCACGACTGACTGCATCATCATCCAGCAACACCGACACAGCAACCCTGTCGCTCTGGAACTGCATCACGATGGCGGAGCAGATACTGGAACAGGCCCGCGAGCTGTTTGAGGGCCAGATTGTCGGTGCTTTCCTTGGGGGCGCAATGTCTGAATGCGGCTGCTAACGGTACAAAGGACTTTGAGGGCCAGAAGCTGGTCGAGCTTCTCGTCAATGTTGCCTTGACGCTTGTCGGGGTAAGTCGCTGGCTTCGCTGTCTGTGCTGTCTGTCAGACGACCCAACTGACTGTTTCTTTCCAGGCCATTGCTTTCTTCGTCGGCTACCTCCTGCAAGACATCAAGCTCGCTGTCTACGTCGGCCTTGCCGGCACCGCCGCCGTCTTCCTCCTCGCCGTCCCGCCCTGGCCCTTCTTCAACCGAAATCCCGTAAAATGGTTACCAGTTGGGGGAATCACACCGCCGGCAAACCTAGTGGTCGACGACAAGATGTTTAGATAAATCGGGAAGGCGGCAGATCTGCCTGGTGAGACATGAACAGATTTGGGAAGTTGGGTTGCATAATATCATAAAAAAGGCAGCAGCCATCATGTCTCTGCTGTCTCACACCTCCCTATGGGAGCATCTGTCGATGGACCTGGGCCAAATACCGTGTCGCGAAACCATACCCATAACGCCCCCCTTGAGCATCTTGTCGCGGCGGCCGTCCTAGCCCAGATTCCCGAATCAACTGTTCGTGATGTGCTTGCTCCGCGGCAGCCGTCGCCGCCTATCGGCCGTACTTCTGGAACTCCCAGTCCCTGTTGTCAAGCGGGCAAACCTGGCGGGCCTTGAGCCATCTCGAGATGCAGTGGAAGTGGAATGCGTGCTGGGCATTGGTCAGTAACACGATCTCGCCGGGGTGAAGGGTAGCCAAAGGCGGCGTCCTACATTGCAGATACCCCAAGCAACAGTGCATTCTTCGCTGGTAGCCGAGGCCTGGTTTGCTTGACACTCGATGCCTGAAGAACGGGAATCAGCCGAAAAGCCCAAGACATGATGTTAGTACGGCGGCACTCACAGAGATCCATGATGTGGTTCCGGCAGATGGCACAGTTGTCCACGACAATATCCCAGGCCCAGAGCGCAACGGCATTCCACTAGAGTTTCGTCAGCGCAAGGCCGGGCAGCCCGGGACGGGATGCTCTCGGTTACCTTCTTGACCTCGAATCTCTTCTTTCCCTCCTTCCCCTCGGCTTCGGCACCGCCCTTCTTCTTAACAACAACGGGCGCCGAAGTGGGCGCATCGGCCATCTCGACGTCGGCCATGGTGACACTTGTGGGGTGTTGGTAGAAGGAGAAGTGTCGGGGTGTCGGGGTGTCGGGGTGTCGGAACCAGCTGTCGGTTTGCAAATGCGCCAACCTGGAAGTGTTCGGTCGCGCGAGAGCTTCGAGGTGGTTCCGATGTTCTGGGATGGGTGGTTCTGCGATCCTAGGCAGCGCTGGTTAGTCCCCGCTTCATTGATTAGGGTCGGGTTTGTGACATCAGACACGACGCACCTGTCTTAAAGCTGCCCTTTGGTGTTGGGCACGGAAATCAGAAAGACAAGAATTCTTCTGCTAAGAAAGCGTGCAATTTTGCTTGCGCTCAGTGAATGAATGTCGAACACTGCAATCCGAACATGCAGGTGCTGGGCGGCCTGGGAAGCTGTCGATAAGCCCCGCCACAGCCCCCGTTAGGCAGACAGTTGTTTCCGATAGCTGCATAGTCTCGTGCTAGGAGATGCCGAACTACCTGAGCGGCTTACGTCGCAGATTCAACATTTGGCACACACAAAAGTAATCCGCTTGAAGCCGTACCCTCCTTCGATTTTATTTTATTGCGCCTTAATTAAGATCACTCTACTTACAAGTTGTCTGCCAACTATCGCCGTTATAGTCCGATGCTCAACTTCTCCTGTGGTCGTCAGTGGTCGTCTCTTCAGTCTTCACATCCGGCATTTACAACGGAACTGCCCACTTGCAAAGCAACAATGCACAACCGAAAGTGGCGACTACCATCTGGAGACGGATTTGCTCGGGGCCGGTGTGTCGAAATTGACTGAGCTCCATGGCCGCCGCTGGGGGCTCGCTGATGTCCTCAAGTCTCCCCGAGCGGCTCAGTCATTACACCAAGCGCCGTAATGGGACAGCCAAGATAGTGGTACTATCCAGAAGTTGGCAAGGCAGTGAGCTTGTGCTTCCTTGCGGATGACGAGGGCTAATGCTACATACCTGAGCGCCGAAAAAGCCGGTGATCGCACTCCCCGGCGCGGCCGAGAACCTCTTCTTTTTCACAATGCGCGCACTGGGTCTTGTGCCAATCCGGCATGTCCTTCCACGGTTCGTATGTATCTAGGCCGAGGGAGAGCATGCTCAGCGATGCACCTCGAATCAATGCGGAGCAAGGACACGCCATGGTAACATACCTTGAGCAACTCCAATATTCCTTCTGTGCGTAGCCATCTAACATTATATATATCGCTCTCAGAGGTGTACTCCTGGAAGATCTCGACTCTCTCGATCATTTCACCCCCGGGTCCGTCGATCGGGAATTCGATGAGCTCGGTGTGCTCGGTATGCTCGGAATCCTCCTGCCGGTCCTCCTGCCGGTCCTCCTGCCGGCCAAAGCTCCGGCACTCAGCCGGCACCTCTGTGTTGAAAGAGAAATCGATACGGCGCAAGCCGGACCCGGAAACGGTCATCTTGGTGAGATGCCGGAGATAGATCCCACCGGGGCCCCCGAAACAAACCCAAACAAGCGGCCTGTATCCCCCCGTGTACAATTGGAGCTGGAGGAAGGAATCATCATTCAGATTGAGATTCGCGGGCGGCAGGTCAGGATACCATATTGCTGAGCGCCGCAGTCTGTCATGTCCATACGCGGCCGGTGTGTCTAGTTGTGGAGCAACGGCTATACTGACCATTCTGAACCCCTATCCGAGCCAAGGTTAGCAGACCGCTACCACAAGTAGTTGAGAGTACACCGGGTGCCCTTACATCAACTCCGACCTCCAGCACTGCAATCCGTGTCCCCACGGCGAGCCGTTCTGTCTTGGGCGCGCTATCGGGGCAGCCGAGCCAAGCAGACGGCTTCCCCGTCTCGCCAATGCACTGGATAGCGTGGATACCGCCCAGTCCGGCGGCGACTTTGAATCCTGTTAGACCCGAGACCTGCACAGACCGCTCGCTAGCACCTCGGTAACCAAGCTGCAAGACTTCTCCCACGGCAGTGGCCAGAGTGATCCCAGCAATGTACACTGAATTGCCGATACGGACAGTCGACGCGGATACTTGTGATATACCTTCCGGGATGGCCAGCTGTGTGCTTCGGAGGCGCCGACAACCTTTTCGTAGCTGGCTGGACCCGAAAGGTTCCCTAGTTTCCATGTCCCCCCCCGCGAGTACCCACATCCAACTTTCTTCGGAGGGGGCCTTCCAGGGCGGCGACAACGCCGAAGAGAACCCGTTCAGGCGTAGCTCCAGGAGAACCGCCAGGTCCTGGATAAGGTCCCAGATTCGTTTCCTGTTTCGAAGCCCCTGCCCGATACGGCCATCGGTCGTGCGATGATACAGCCCGCGCCAGTCTCTGACGTCTTTGAGATACCGGGCTTCGAATAACCACGAACGATCCAAGCCTCCCCTGAACCGGGACGCCCAGAACTGCTGGCTACTAAAGATACACCAGAACGACCTCGACGCAAGGCGAGCGTTCAGGGCATCCGGTGTCGGTAGATAAAGGGCGACAGCTAAGCATAGCTCCGTAGGGAGCAAGTCAAATAGGTCTTGGCCGGATGATACCTTGAACGGTAAAATTCCACCAGGGGCTGCTTGCCACGTGCTGGCCAGAATCTCGTCTACTTCGGAGACGGCAAGGGGCTCGGCGCTATAGGGCGTAGTCAAGCACCCGTCGGGGAGCTGCCGGTTCGCGAACCGCTCTTCCCAGGGAAAGAAAACGTCCTTCAAGGGCGCAAGGCCTCCATAATCATGCCCCCAGTTGATAATGCTATAATCATGCCCCCAGTTGATAGTGACCTCTGTCTTGGCCGTGGGGACGGAGTCGCATACCTCAAACACCCTCACGAGAGGAACGGGGGCGGGATGGAATACCTGCTCCAAAAGAGACCAGCACACGTCGTGGAAGACGAAGCCCCGCCTGCCATTCCGCTTATCTTCGGCCATTGCTGCGAACCCATCTTCTCTTGGGTGCTCGTAGCCCGGGTCATCCCATCGCGCGCTGGGATCCGGCGGGGCGATGAAGTCCCAAGGATGGTCTTGGGTGTAGATACCGACGCCAGTCAACACAATACCCTCCGGGCCCGAGTACACTGGATACCAGTTAGCTCGCGTTTGTTTACGAGATTACGACGGCGGGTTACCGGCACGAAACTCATTCTTCCACGAGACAAACTCCTCGTCGTCGTAGATGGCCCATCCGCAGATAGCACATGACAGAACACGCAGGCGCATCTTGTCTCGTGAAGACCCCACTCTCGGAAACCGAAGTCAAGAGCTGGGAGCTTGAAAGGTTTGTGTAAGAGAAGTGCTGCTCAAGGCAACAATCCGCACGTGCGGGGGCCTGACAGACAAGGATGAACTGCTGCGGCGGCGCGCTGCCCGAGAACGATGAGTAAATGGAGGACTCTGGCCTCGGGAAGAGAGAATGCAACACACCTAGTTCGGCGAAGGGAAGCGCGTGTTTGAGGCTGGGAAGGAGGTTGGAACAATAAGACAAAGGGGGAGGATGGTGTTGGAAAAACCAGGGCTAATCATGATGCAAGCATTGGATGGCAGGCAACATGGTGATGCAAGCATTGGATGACAGGGGCACGGATAACAGGGGCACGGTCGTCAGGAACACACACACACATCAAAATGACGGGCGTACAGGAAAGGCCACCACAACATGGTCATCATGGCGTTTGGATGCTCGAGAGCTGCGAACATGGTGCTCGAGAGCTTCGAACAGGATGACAAACACAATAGCCGAGCGCAGGATGTATATATACTTGATGGGAGCACAGGAAAAGTGCCAGATTCAACAGATTGACAGAGACAACGAACATCATCAAATTGACCCAATTGCTTGGCATCTGATTCATCGCTTCCAGTGCTCCCAAGCCCTGTAAGCCCACTTTCTAAGCTCATTTCTCACCCCATTTAGGCAAAGTGGCTGTTGGATTTTCCAACAGATGGCTGTTGGGGTTGTGCATTTGTTGTGTGGGGCACTGCCCCACATCCTCTACGGAAGCCGAGAGGGCAGTTTGGAACATAACCACTCGAGTGCCCGAGCACTTTGGCAATTTTTCCTAGACACACCCTAATGTTTGACTAATAGACGGAAAGTTCCACTTCCAATAATAGCATTTAATTCATTTATTACATACTAAACCCTAACCCTTCCACTTGCTTGGTGCATCGCGCCAACCACTGCAATGCAACAAACCACCCCAAGCCCGGGGCTAAGTGCATCGCGACAACCATCGCGACAACCACCACCATTCGATGCATCGCGACAACCATCGCAACAACTACTTTTTCAATGCATCGCAACAACCACTTTTTCAATGCATCGCAACAACCACTTTTTCAACGCATCGCAACAACCACTTTTTCAATGTATCGCAACAACCATTTTTTCAATGCATTGCGATAACCAATTTTTCAATGCATCGCCGATATAATGAATGGCGGTTGTTGCGATGCATTGAAAAAGTGGTTGTTGCGATGCGTTGGAAAAGTGGTTGTTGCGATGCATTTGAAAAAGTGGTTGTCGCGATGCATCGAATGGTGGTGGTTGTCGCGATACACTGGCCATTGGGTTGTATACTTGGTATATTGCCAAGGTAGCCGGCCCGACAGAGCTGTACCTCGCACTGCTGGGCAGCTGGCGACGGCCCGTATCGGCCTAATAAGAGCGGTAAAAGATTGTTAAATAGGGTATAAAAGCTGTCAGTATTTGCATTTAAATGAGAGGTTGATGTAAAACGGTGTATTGAGTGCACTGCACTTGGGGTGTTTGTAGCCTGTGCCAAGGTCCCAAAGTGGTTATGTTCCAAACTACCAGGTACCCTCTCGGCTTCCGTATCCTCCCACAGTTGCAGCCAGCCTTGCACCACATCTCCCACATCCCAGAGACACACCACCACGAAGACCATCATGACATAACTACACCACACCCACAAGAGCATTAGCTACTTAGCAGGGCTCCAAAATCGCCAACCCAACTAACAGGCGGAAGTCTGTTAGGTCGGCGATTTTGGAGCCCTACCGAGTACCCCAACTTGTCACACGGTAATTGGTTACATATACGCGGCACTTGGGCTCAAGCTGCTCAGCCACGAGGCACGATCCTCCCGCCGTGGGGTTAGGATTGGCCGCCAAAGCACGATAGATGCTAGTACCTACGCAAGGCAGATTCCGAGGGGCAAGTCAACAAGTTATAGTTCTACCTTTTCCACCCAGGCTTTCATCCGTCTCTCCAGTCTCTCCAGTCTCTACCTACCAAGCTCTCTGCTCCCAGTCCAGCCAGCCTCTGAAAGCTGCCTAACATCCATCCCCCCCCCCCGAGACATTTCATTCCCGTCTTATCCCCGATCCACAAACGCCAACAGCGCTCACCACCACCACTAGCATGCACTGGTACGCGCACAACCCCGATAGCTACACCGACAGCTGTGTCTTCGTCACGGTCGCCCGCATGATGCGGACGAAACCAGAGTATGTTGCCCGGACGGCCAATTTCCGACCGGGCATGATGTCGCTCGGCGACGCCTGCGAGCTCCTCCGCTGCCTGCCCACCAGCTTCACCTGGCTCGCCGACGGCAGCTGGGCGCCGCCCGCCGGCACCACCAACGAGTACGGCATGCTGTACCAGGGCGTGGGCGGCAACGGCCACGCCGTCGTCGTGGAGCGCGTGGGGGACAACTGGTTCATCTACGACTACACGGATGGGAGCGGGCGGAAGTGGATGGACTGGAATGAGGTCGCGTCGGTTGCCATGATCTTTTGGCGGGGCTGAGAGCGGAGAGGTGTTTGTATTTTTACTTCATCTACAAAAGCATCTGTTCTAGCTTCGCTCTGTGGAGAAAGAAATCGGCTTTCGTATGGAGGAGGTGGTTACGGTCTCGTACTTTGGATCCCCGGCAACCCTGAAGCAGTTCTTCGATGATTGCCGGAACGCGTACCTGAAGCTAACTAAGAACAAGACTACTATCTTCGAGCATTATAATAGCAAGTAGAAAAGGAAGAATTTGAAGAGAATCAGGCCGATCTCGACTATTATTATAAATAAGGAGGATAAGCAAGGACTTCTACGGGATATCGAAAGCTTCCTCAAACCGAGAGCGCCCATATAGCATACCAGCCGCGACATACCTTACCGGAGGGGTTACCAACTGTACGGGCCGCCTAGGACCAGCAAATCGAGCTTGTACTTGTCTTTAGTAGGGCACTTTGACTTGGATATATATATCCTTAACATCTCTACCGTCGATAACCGCTCCCTAGGTACTTCCCTCGCGAAACTCCCGTCCCGTTGTCTGCTCCTACTAGAAAACGTAGACGCCGTTTAGTATAGTGTAACCTTAGTAAGGCGAAACGGACATTAGCCAAGCTAAGGAAGATATTACCTAGAGTCGATTACAGCCTAAATGTCAGGCGAATCTCGACGCTTAAAATTTCCTCCTTCGTGAGTGGGCCGGTGCGGCGGGTGTGCTGCCCCTGTGCCAGCGGTGTGCTTCGGGGTGTGCCGCCCTGTGCTGGAGTGCTGGGGGAGGGTCTGTTTAGTGTGCCGGGGTCTGCTTAGCGTGCTGAGGCTCTCACATGTCATTTGGGGCAAAAGCGGCAAAGCCGGCTAAAATTGCCTAGAAACCAAACCAAACCACAGGGATATCCTGCTTTCCGCTCCAACCCATTGGCCAAGTTTGGGCTGGACGCCGAACGTGACCAGTCACGTGTCAGTGCCATAACTTCTTCCCAGCTGCGACGAGCAACAGCAGCAGCTCAACCACTTCAACAACAATCTGTGTCGCGAAAGACTCCAGACAGTCGAATTCCAACAACCTCTAGGATCCAAATGCCTCGGGAAAGGGCAGACAAACTTAGATGCCTCGGCGACACTGCAGGAGGCGTGATGCTCAATGAGATAGGGCGTAGCAGAGTTTGGCTGCCTTGAGAAAGGATCGAGGGGCCTAAGCATCGTTCGTTCATGCGTAGCATCCTCGCAGAAGATGCCCCGGGTCTCAACATCGTCATGGAGGGTCGGCTACGGGGGCTGATGTCGGAGGCGTGCCTCCTGCCTGCTCGCATTCCTAGCCAAGAGCGTCGGTTCACTCCTCAAATCTTTGCCACGCAGTTGCCGAGGCGGAAGGAAGTTCCAGACCTTACAAATCACAGCCCATTGACTTAATGCCGCATGATCTAAGGGGTTGCTCAGGGTAGGGCAGGCTGAGTCCTTTACGCCGGCCGTGCTGCCTGGGCACCGGTAACCCAGCAGTCGCCAGGTAAGCTCGGACGGTACCCGCATGAAAAAGGAGGCAAATGAGGTGGCCAGGGGGAGAGGCGGACGTCTGTGTTGGTGTTGGTGGATTTGGTGTATGCACAGACTGGGCCCGTCGCCACTCGGGGCCATGTTTCGAGCTTTGGGGCAGGTGGCTCAGCTCTAGCTGTAACGGAATCGACGAGGCAATGCCTGGTCCGCCGCATTGTAAGGAAGGAAAGATCGAGGGGCCGTGCAAAAGAGGCCGTTCGTTCATGCGGCACATGGTCACGCACAGCAGCTGCAGATTCCTGGAAGCCGCACCGAAAACGTACAGAGCCGAGGCTGAGGAGGCGATGGACTCCGGCGGCCGCTCGTGCGCGGTAGTTCCGTAAGTTGTTCGACGACAAGGCAGAAACGCCAGGGGTAAGGGAGGCGACACGTATCACCCGCCCGGACTGGGCAATCCCTGACGACGCTCGAACCATGCGGCATCGGTTCGGGTGGCAAGACAAGCAGCCAGACCCTGTATCGCCGTGACGAGGCGGATTCGGGGAAGGCGCACACGGCGGATGATGCAGCTGGCTGCGACCGGGACAGCGACTATAAATACCTCCCTCCCCTCTTTCCCGTTGCCATTGCTAACCTCATCTCAGGCGCAACGCACCTCTTATCCCTGCACCGATTAGATTTTGGCATCACTGGCTCGCAGTTCCCGAATTTGCCAGCCCGCCGCCCGTACCACCACACACCAAGCTTCCCCCCCCTTGCCATGGACAAGTCGCGCAACTCCGGCCTTCCCCCCGAAGATCCCGGCCACGGCCATGACGACATTTCTCCCGACGTTTCCAAGCGTCTCGAGATCTCTGGTTTGGACGGACCCGAGGATGTTGCCAGGCCTTGTGCCGGAGTAATGACACAACATCCGAGGCCGCCTCGCCAGCCAGCGGGGGAAACCAAACCGAGAATTGTTCCCTGGGCCACGCCACGCCAGATGAAATACCCTCGAACGGAGACAAGATGGAGGGCGTCGAGGGCGCCGAGGCCGCCGACAAGCCCAGCGCCCCGTCCAGCGGCATCCCTGACCCAAGACCGGAGCCAGTGGCCGTCCAGGAAGCCGAGGAAGCTGAGACCGCCCAAGAAGATCCGAAGAAACAAACCGTCGAGTCGCTGGGCCCCGACAACAAGCCCGGTGTCGCCAATGGCCACGCTGAAACGGCAGATGTTCAAGCCTCAACTGAGCCTGGGAGCCAGGACGATCCCAAGCTCTCCAAACTCCCCGCTCATTCGGCGCCTGCAGTACCGCTCCATCCCTCTTTTACCGAGCTAAGCTCGCGCCACACGACTCCCGAACTCGACACTTCCGCGTCCTTTGCCAGGGAACCGAACCCGCCAGCCACTCCGGGGGAGACCGCCACCTCCCCCCACCACGGTACGCCGGCTTTCACGCCGGCCAACAGCAGCAGTTCTGTGAGCCTGGAGTATAACGGACAACACGCCAGGACTGCGGCCGCTGGCGAGAACGATAGCGGAGGACACAGGCAGTGGGACCAAGGAGGGCCTCCGCAAGGCACCCGCCCCGTCAACGCCCTCGGGCGGGCCATTCCAGGCTGATAACGTCGACATGCTCCCAGAAATTACCGAGAACAGCCTCTGCCTGCGGGACAACGAGGTCGTGTTTACGGACCCGCCGCTGCACGAGGTGTACTTGGAGAAGGGCGACAAGTTTGACGTGGCAAGCTGGGTCGACAAGGCGTGCCACGACCCCAAGCTGGAGCAGCTGCGTGAGAAGAACGGGCTGCCGCGGGTCGGAAGGCCGCCGGCGCATGCTATGGGTAGTCCGGGCAGCGGCAGTGGGAAGAAGGTGTCGGCGAGCGCGCCAAGGTCGGCGCAGGGGTCGCGCAAGCGCAAGGGACCGCATGAGACTGGAGCAGCATCGAAATCAGGCGAAGCGGGCAGCTCGCGACACCCCAAGAAGATCAAGATCATCCATCCGACCTCCGCCACGCGTACCACCGCGGCTGTCGCCTCAGACTCGCCCACATCCCCCTCAGCCGCCTCCTCGGCCACTCTTGCCTCTGCCCTCGAGTACGACGGCTACACCTCAACTGACTCGAGTTCGGAACAGCTGCACGCCAACGACTGGCGGCTGCGCGAGGTGCGCACGCGCAAGTTCAGGTTCAAGATCAAACCGGGCGTGAGGCAGTACTGGCACTTGGTCACAGAGGAGGAGAACCCGCGGGACAACGAAGTAGTTGAGCACCAAACGCTCGGGTTAGCGGATTGTGTTCATGGAGCCATACGACTTCCACCTCAAACTAGGGGACGTGGCCGGGGTGCTATTCGCGAGCGGCACGACCAAGGTGATTGTAGTACATGAGTATAGGAGGGATGGGAAGGATATGAATGCGCGGGGGACTGTTATGGCGCAGTTTAGGGGGGACAGGACCAAGAAGCGGTTTTTAACCTTCTTGAAGGTTGTGAAAATATCAAGGTTGTTGAGGTACCGAGGTAGGTTATATCTTTTCGTTACTCTATTTCTCTTACTCCCTCCCCGTTTCCTATTTCTTTTACCCTAGATATATCTACCTCATTAACTCTATCTTATTTACTCCCTTATATTTTTATCCCCTTTCTTCCCTTCTCCCTTATACCTTTTGTCCTACTATAAATATCAATTACTAATAACTATCTAACAAGGAGGTAGTAGAGAGAATATAGAACTTGTATAGCCCCGAGATCCTTACCGGACCGGACTTAGACTAGGCGTCTAATAGCTCCGACGAGGATAACTATAGGAAATAGCGAGGCTAGTTTTAGAGAAGTAGATAGGTTAAGGAAAGTTACTAGCTAAGGTTTATCGATATTTTACTAAACAAGGTAGCTATAAGCTAGCTTCTTCCTAGTATAAGCGGGATAATACTTCCTTTATCTCTTTCTTTTATAATAAGATATAATATAATATAATAACATATATAATAAGCGAGTAACCTAGATAAACGAATAATTTACTTTCTACTACTCTATAATAATTATCCTTAAATAACTCCTTAATAATATTAGGAACTAACTATAATTATATTAGAAATAGTTAAGTCTAAGATATCTAGAGCTTCTTAGTAAGTATATATATTATATCTAGGCTTACTATATATACTATAATACTAAACCTTTATATAAACCCCCTTTATACTACTACTCTCTAGCTATATTTCCTATACTCCCTCCCTACCTATAGCCTTCGGGCCTAGTATATTCTATATATCCTATATAGTAAGTAATCCTCTAAGCTATATATATATATTTTTAGCTCTCTGGTATTTACTTAGTACCTTATTAACCTTATAGAGCGAAGAGACCTCTACCTATAGGAGAGTTACCTAGTATATTATAGCTATCATTTCCTTAGTAAGCTAGTCTATAGTAGCTAATATCGAAGTCGGGGAGCTATTTTAATAGTTAGTAATACGAGCCTTAATAAGTATTAACTACAAGTTAGCTTCTCGGAGGTTATATAGCGTCTAGAATACCTAACGTTATAGTATACCGGCCTACAAGTTTAGGGGTATTAGCATACGAAGCTTTATATCTAGCTTAGAAAGTACCCTCTCTAGATCGTATAGTACTAGGCTAGTACCTACAAAGCTATCTTATATATTATTCTCTATCATCGAGGTAAAGAAGGCCTCGCGGAATGTCACAAATTAAGCCGACAGACCCCGGGACGTGCATGTGCAACAGGGAGCGGGACGCTCCGAGCCAGTCATTATCCACAGGCCAAGGAGCCAATGGGAAGAACACCGTGGGAGGTGCTCAGTAGGGACCAATGCCAAGGAATGAGCAATGCTCATTATGCTCACGAGAGACGCTCTGAGCAGCATGAGCATAGATAGGGTGCTCAGAATGCTCACAGGGAGGAACCTGAGCATTGTGAGCAGCACATTAGATAGCACTATATAGTCACTCATTAGGAGCAAGACTGGGGACTCAGGAGTTCCCCAGTAAGCAATTCAAGTTGTATTCCCCAGATACATTGAGACCTTTGCTTGTGCATTTGTTTGCAGACCTTTTGGCTCTGCCGAATCAACACGCAACCCAGTTACCTCCAGTGAACTCTCTCAGAGAGCGTTAGACGATTCGTCACACGGAAGGTATAGAGAAACTCGAACTTACTAATGTAGTTGATATATATACGTATTAAGTTCTCGATCTAGCGACCGTACACCTACTTTAGCGGTCCAAAGTAGTCGACATCGAGTAGCTAGAGGAGGTATAAAGAATACGGAGGTATATAAAGTATAATAATATTGTTCTACTAGTAGTAGAGCTCGAATTCGGTTAAGTAGTAGCTTTCGTAGCTATCGAGGATCAACAACTAGTATTTACCCTTCGTACGAGGCGCTATATAGAAGTCGAAGTATTTAATCTAATCTAGGCTTATAGTATTAGTAGTCTAGCTATTCTCGGTAGTTACAATACGCTAATTAGCTAGGAGGTTACAGTCGGTATACTAGTTAGTAAGGTAATACTACGTAGCTAAGATAATAAACAGAGGGATAGCCTAGCTAAAGGCGTTAACTCCCTAGATTACCGTTACTAATTCGCGGTTACTAGGCTAAGCTAATTTTACCTTACTACAGCTATCCAAGGTCGTAACTACTATACCTATAAAGATAATACCTATTATAAACCTAGTCTTATCGAAGTTATAGGTATCGTCGTCTATAATACTATACTTAGCTTTAACGTTTCGTACGAGGGTAAACCACTCGCTAATAACCTTTAGATCCTCGTACTTAGCCCTCTAGTAGTCGTATCTATACGTATAACGTATATAGAGCTCTAGCTAGCGTTTAACGAAGTTATATACCTAATGTTTACCGACAGGACGTATATCGCGTTCGCGTCGTAGCTAGTTAGCTATATCTTCTATACTATACAACCTAGGAGGAAATGTACGTTTATATAGCTTAACTATATACTGAACTATCGTCTACTCTTCTAGATCCATTAGACTGCGTAAGTTAGCCAGGATATCGTATCGTGTAGGCTTGCTGGTGTATCGACGCCCTAGAGTCTTACGGTCGACTCTATAGATCTTAGCTACAGCTTGTATACTTAGATCCTAGTCGTTTTGAAGAGCTTGGAGGGCTAAGATTACTTGGCCTTCTTTTAAAGTAGAAGGTATCTTGGATACTTTGAGGAAATTGATGTTGAGTAGATACGTGTTGCGTCGCGTTGAAAGTAGGTCATTCGCTTGTCTGGGTCACTCGCTTATCATGTACGTTACAATACAATACAATTTATTTAACGCCCGGCGGGTAACCCGAAAGGGCAACTATACAATCTGACTAACTATATACATTTCCCAATATATGACATAATCTCGCCGAAGCCCATACAAAGTCCATTCTAGTACATGCGGTCTCTTGTTCCATTTCTCTTCGGATTCTCGTAGGTTAGTTAGGTTGTTAGTAGGCTAGCTTGAAGGCGATTCTCCAAGTGTTTAACGTCCTATCTTCGGCGGCTGAAGCGGCGCCTGCTATGTATGGCACGAGGTGAGGGGTTGTAGGTTCGGTATAGTGTGGTGGGTTATGTGTCTTAGTCGGCCTGCGGCTGGTTTGTGTCAAGTCGGCCCGTGGCCATTGCGAAACGTATAGTTGCCCGAACGGCCGCCATGTTGGGTGTCCAATCTTCCTTATCCGTTGGCGATTTCCCTCCTAGGTAGAAGGAAATGTTACTTCTGTGTTTGTCTGTGCATTCGAGTATCTCCGTTCGGTATGCCGTCTATTTTCTACATCGGAAGAGGAAGTGGTCTACTATCTCTCTTGCTTTTCCACATACGTACTGGTCTGACGGTACCGCCTCGATGTAGTGGAGGTAGCCGTTGAGTCTTGCTATGTGTTGGAAAAACCAGGGCCCATGATGCGGGGCACAGTTGACAGGGGCGAACACACGGTCGTCAGGGTCGAACACACGGCCCAGAATGACGGGAGCTCAGGAATGGCCACCACAACACGGTCATCATGACGGGTACATGCTCGAGAGCGGCGAACAAGCGGCTCGAGAGACACGATCATGATGACGACCGCAATGGCCGAGCGCAGGATGTATATTTACTTGATGGGAGCACAGGAAAGTGCCAGATTCGAGAGATTGAGAGAGACACTGAACATCGTCAAATTGACCCAATTGCTTGACTAACCAATCCATCGCTTCCAGTGCTCCCAAGCCCTGTAAGCGCACTTTCCAAGCTCAGATCTCCCCTCTTTAGGCAAAGTGGCTGTTGGATTTTCCAACAGCGTGCCTACTTGTACAAATACCCGCACGTTTCAGGTCCTGATACGCGAAAACTTGGCCCGTGCCCCTTCTCGTCCCCCCTGCCACCACCCCCTCGCTCGCCGCCGGTCCCTGACCTGACACCAAATGAATGACCTGTCACGGGCAGAACCGTGACTTGGTCATGTATGTAGGGTTAAGGTTGTGGCCCGCCGCGGGGCATATCCCCTGCACCTGCGGGCCTCTTGGTTGCGCTCCTCGCGCAACCACAAACATCATAAACCAACCACAAGGTTGACCATTCCATCACTCCCGTGATATGACCCTTGTTGACGCCACCCCCTGAAGAGGATTAAATTACGAAAAATGGGCGCGCGCGCGCATGTGTGTGTGTATGTGTGTGTGTGTGTGTGTGTGTGTGTGTGTGTGTGTGTGTGTGTGTAC
>MU856960.1:0-24531 GCA_033296705.1 Chaetomidium leptoderma | reverse complement strand
CGGTAAAAAAAAAAAAAAAAAAAATAAAGTCGTGGCCAATTCTTCGTTATCGTTCATCTAATACTCCCTCCTCAAGGCTCCAGACCTAGATATCGTCGACCGTGGGTCGAGCAGTCGGCATGATGGATGAAGAACTCTTACGTTCGTTGCACCTCGTTATTGACCCCGTGGCCTATGTTCTCGTCTGTTGCCGGCTGGAGTGTCTCACCGGTCTTTCGTCAAAGGTCGAACAGGTGAGTAGTCACCTCGATCGGAAGCACGCTGTGCCAAAAGATATACGAAGACATCTAGCCCATCTTTTGCGGCACCGGAATCTAGCATTGCAGAACCCTCCCGATGCACCCCTACGCTCAGATCGATCACAGCCGGATCCGCATCTCCGGACGCTTAAGGGCTTCGCCTACTAGTTCTGTCGTTACTAGATGTCATAGGCCAGGAACGCAATGTTGGTGATGACTTGTATTTCTTGTAGTTGCACGAAGGACCACAAACAGAGGTCCGTCAGTGGCAGGGTAATACCCCGTCCAACCTGCAACCCTAACCCTACATATAGTCTCATCTGTACAGGCTGCCTGTGACGAAGCTGGGCGGTCCAGGCTTCTTCTGAAAGGGTTCCGGAGGTACTTGACTTGCTGGGTTGCAAAGCTTCGGTGAAGCCAAAAGGTTCACAATAAAACAATGTCTCAATCAATGGGTACTTCAGAGCTTGTAGTACACACTGACTTGTATTGACAACTTCCTATTGGTTCCCTCCTGCTGCGGCTCCGTTCCTTGGCCTGCAGCTGGTCCTGCTGTATTGACTGGCTCGGAGCGTCCCGCGCTCCGACTCCCAGGTCTGTTGGCTTAATTTGTGACACTGCCGGTACGCGTGCCTTGTAGAGGAGACGACCACGCACCTTCGTATCAAGCACAAGGTCCTGCCGGTCGCCCACCGTCGACAGATTGTGCAGGCAGTCCAAGCAGCGCCGGGCTCTTTGTTGCAGAGCCAGGCCGACCTAGCCGCCCACTTCCAGCCCCCATACCCGCCCGGCCCCGCAATCCCCCAGCTCGACGGCCCATTCCCCGACGGCCTACGGTGCAGAGCCTGCCCTTATATCGCCAGGGAAGCCCGGAGCATACAGGAGCACTGTCGTACGAAGCATGGCTGGCAGAACCCTAGGCCCCGTGGGGGGCAATACGGTCGGCGGCAGTCGGCCAGTCGTACGATAAGGCGATGCCCTGGGACAAGGGCGTCTGGTGCCAGAGGTTCTTCCTCGGCAAGGGCGGCAGGGCCTGGTTCGAGGTGCTCACGCCAGCAGCATCACCGCCGCCACCGGTACCGGAACAGCAAGCACGGCAGGTAGAGGAGGGGGTTGAAGGCAGGGATGGCGATAGCGATGAGGAGGAGGAGGAGGAGGAGGAGGAGGAGGAGGAGGAGGACGACAACGACAACAACGACAACAAGGGCAATGGCCAGCGGCAGGGTCAGCAGCGGCAGGGGCAGCAACCAGGGCCCAGTGGCAAGAAGAGGCGGCTAGGTATAGATAAGCGCTTCCTCGCCCTCGTACGACAGGTATCCTCTACCCTCGAGCAGCGCACGACAGTCGTAGAGGACAAGGAGGGCAAGCTCGAGCCGAACCCCTGGCTAGATCGGGTTGGGTGGGCTAAGCACCTGGACGGCCTCGACAAGGCCTGCCTCCGCGGGGCGGCGAGCCTCCAGGTCACCGAGGGCTGGCCAAGCAGCAGCAGCAGGGCGGCGGTCACGACGGCAGGGCAGGCCCGGGAGATGCAGTTTAAAAGTATATCTTTTTCTCCTTTCCTAACTATATCTTATCTCTCCTATCTACTTTTAAAAACTCGTCGACTTATATCTATATACACACTGTACTTACAGGTAGGTTTATACAAATTACTCTCTCGATTATCAAGGGTCGTGGCTTCTTGCAGCTGGAATTTGTGGCCGAAGCGGTGTAACCGCAGAGCTCCCATCAGGTAGTTGTCATCACACATGGCCACGCCTTGAAAAAGCGTACTTCGATGAGCAATGAGCAATGTGCAGCAAAGACATCTTCAAATCTATATAAATTCGGCAATGGTTCAGTCGAGTGCGTCCCGTCCGCAATGTTTCTGCGTGGTGACAAATCGTATAACGTTAGTTCGTATTTCATATCCGTGCGGACCTATTTCTACTCTTGGTATCCTTCCTAAGAGTTTAAACACCATGGTAACATTTATAGAGAGAGCCAAAGTTGCGGCTGCCAGGTAGGATCAAGTCACGCAAGGGGTTTAGCACAGGCCAATCGTACCTGGTCGAGAACGGGGGAAGTATGGTTCGCAGTTAAGTTATCTACCACTACCGAACGCTATGCAGTAGCTGGCTGAGTTCCTCTTCCCAATTTCAAAATCCAAACAAAAGTATCTCGCTCCAACGGCTACCTGCGCCTCGTTGAGTAACTTTGATTTCCTCCTGGCTTTGTCGCCCGCGACAACCGCCCATGGAGAAAGCAAAGCAGTCTTCAATCCAATGTAAAGCAACCACTAACCACGCCGGCGGCGGCGACGTGCGTTTTCCTCGTCCGCAATCCGTCGTTCCTCGCCTTTGTGGCACCAGCAGTACGTCTTGCGAGTCCCTTCGCCTGCACAAGTCCCGCAAGTCCTATTGATCGAACCTCCTGAGCAATGCCCGCACGGAGCTGTTCGCGAAAACTGGCGCATGCCCTGGCAGGTCTTGCAGGGCCTGTTGGTCCGAATCCCACGGCCAACTACTTCATACCCGCTACCTTGGCAACGCCCACAGGGTTCAAGCCTCGTTCTGACCCCGAGACCGCCGCAGTGAGAGCACGTGGTCCTCCGGTTTCCAGCACCGTTGCAGGATCCACAGATCACGGTCCTCTTGCCGGTATCTCTGCACTCTTGACAGTCCAGCATGTTGGCAGGCTCTCGCAAAGGTCTGGATCTGTGAACGGTCTTGTTAGCAGACAGGTAGCATGTGCGGATGGTGGTTAACAAGACCCCTTCGAATAACTTACCAAGGGGTGATGAACTTGGATTTCCCTGCCGGCAGGGTTTGCTTCACGGGGAAGAATTCGGTAAGATTGAAGACGACGGAGACGCGATGAGTGAAGGATGCAAGGAGAACTGGGAAGGACAAATGGATGGTTGGTACGGATGCTATTCCTGCTGTAGGGGGTTCAGTCGCGCCCTATATATCCTCCTTCCACCTCAATCGACCATTCGCGCCGGCCCGAGTGTTGTTTCAGGAGATGGCGATGGATGGGTTAACACGCAGTCTCTTTGGGGTAGCTCATACTCGCCGGCCATGATAGCAACCCAAGGAGTCGGCCACCGTTCCCAACAATAGACTCTTGGGACCTTGGATGGGTCTTTGGTCGAAATTGAGGGCCAACGTCAAGGGCGCCGGAGGCTTGGAACGAATTGCTCAACACTCATGGACCCCAGACTGCGACATTTCACCGGGTTGGTGGTCTGTTCCCCCGGCCAACCCGAAGAACATGCGTCCCAAAGGCGGCAACCGGCATTTGAGATTCTTGGTTATGCGGCATTCGGTCGATATTTTGGGTCATTAGGGGCGCTGCTGCCCGTGTTGGCCAGGCGCCTTGTTTGATGGGCAACCCCTGGGTTGTTGGCCAGGCTTTTGTTGGTTTCTGAGCAGGGCCATTTCGGTTGGTCGGGGGTTATTGTTTAATACTTGTTGGTTGCGGCGTCCTTGGCCGTTGGTCAATCAGTGCTAAAATTGGGTGAGTGAAACCAACGGAACTAACCAGACAACAGGGGTGTCGAGACTCGAGAGTCGAAGGCGACATGAGCTCGCCATTTGATGGGAAACAGCGTCTCTGGAATGGCAGCCCCCTGGCTGCTGCTTCAACTGCGTACCTTACCGTACCTGGCAGCAGATTCTCAGGGACTGCCTCCACAGGACTATGCACAAAATATACCTACAATACTTCAATCTCCTTCCCTCCATGCCCTTCTCGTCCGGGAATTCCAGCACTGTGGGTTGGTGGGGGATAGTAAGTAACAGAATGCGATCGGGTCGTACAGAACGGACATCCGCCGATACATACACATAGATACCAGGTACCTTGGCCGTGGTCTTTGACTTGAGTCTAATTCACACCCAGATGTGGCCGTGGGAGATACGGGAAAGTCAGAAAGACAAATATCAAGGTATTGTCGATGGTTAGCTGTGGCAGACTGTCACACCACAAAAGGTGCAAATGCTGTCCCGCAATTGCCACGTCTTTTTTGTGACACAGACACAGATGGGCCGTGGCAACAGAGCCTACGGACGGTGAAGGAGTGCCTAACTACTGGATAATTACATGTGCAGTACCGATTCGTAGATCTCGCGCACCTGAATCATGAATGGGGTCGAGTCCCATGATTGGATGTCTTATGCGACAGTCAAAATAGAACCCATGCGTCGCCGTCAATGGTGTTATTAACTGACGCAAGACTAGCTGGCAAATGGATGTGTTCTCGTCTCGCATCTCTCGATGGTTTGGGCAACACAAAGAGGCAGCCGAGGCAGCTCAAAACCAAGCGTTCAAGTGCCCAGCGGGTGGTGCGCCACAGGCGACGGCTGGTCACCAAGAGAAACTCAGAGAACACGCCCAAGATCTCTTGAGCCAATAGAAATGGCCACACACAACCAACACGAGGCGGCTGTGCCACAATCCTGGCCCCGATCAAGGCGCATGGCCCCGCAACAGGCTCAGCAGTTTTGCCTTCGCTGTCGAGAGTTCCACGCGGTTTCCTAGTCGCCCGAGAGATAGCCAACCTCTGCACCCGTCACTGCCTTCACTGCCCGCCTATCTCAGCCAGTCCCTTGACCAAGATGGTGGACTACAGCAAATGGGTACTCCTCTCCCTCTCCAGGTCAACGTCAATTAAAATGCGAGTCCGATGCTAAGCAACGAGGTGTGCAGGATGCGCTGGAACTCAGCGATGACTCTGATATCGAAGTCCATCCCAATGTCGACAAACGATCGTTCATCAGGGCAAAACAGAGCCAGGTGCACATGGAACGGCAGCAGCGAAAGCTCCAGATCGAGGCGTACAAGCACCAGCGCATTGTCAACGACGCCTTGCTCCAGCGCCTCTCCCTGCTCATCTCCACCATGGAGGCCCAGCACACGGCCTCCGTTTCTGACGGTCCATCCGGCATCGCATTCAAGGCGATCATGGAATCCGCACTGCGCAATCCCGAGGACGACAGCCCACCACCGCGGCCGGATGGCTTGTCGGATGCGGACTCGCCGCCATTGCCAACATATTCCAAGATGATGGTCAGAATTTTGGATGAGGCAAACAAGGCGCTGGCTCAACGGCAGGTTGAGGACAACCTCCGTTTCGAAGCTCTCGTCGAGGAACTTGGCGTGCAGATTCGAACAATCCAGGATGTGCAAACGGACTTGGCCAAGAAACTCGACGAGATGGAGCATCAGAGTTCCAGGAAGATCACAAGCGAGAACTACCATGTGGGATTTGACAGCTCTCATGTCAGCAAGATTAAGGCGGCCGAGAAGTCGTCGGGCACGAAACTAGAGCTGTTGAACCCCAACTTCAGTTCGGACATGGGCGACATCGCCAGCAGCAGCACCGCAGCGATTGGGAGCGGCCTGGATGACAATGGGGAAGAAGAGCTGCCTCGCGCATCGCCGGCGGCAAAGACATTTGCACAGCTCAAGACCTCCGACTACCGTGCCAGTCATGACTACCTCTTGTCACACCCCGAGATTCTGCACGAGTCCGAGGTGGACGGCTTGTTCCATGAAACCTATTCTCTCCTCTTGGACCACGGCGACGAGGCGCGTGCCCGGCAATGCGCGCACCAGGCACTGCTGCTGCAATATTGTCGGATGCTTGGTCGCGATGGAGTAGCCTTGTTCTTCAAACGTATCGCCACACCAGGACACCAAGCGCGAGAGGTCTTTGAGAAGGACCTCGCCGAGAAGTTTCAGAGGATACTAGGCATGGCAAAGCGGGATGCAAAAGAAACGGGTGGGCTGGTTGAGCAGCTCCAATTGTACTCGCCCTCTGACGAAGAAGGTTCCATTCGCATCCAGGTTCCCCCGGCGGGGAGCGAGGATGAGGAGGTGAGGAAAGCGAGGTCAACTTTTGAGAGTTTTGCGCCCGAGATGAGGGCTGCACTGGAACATGGCTCGCTAGATGAGATCAACGAGGTGTTGGGGAAAATGGAGTACGCGAAAGCCGAAAATCTGGTTTCGCTGCTCAATGAGGTAAGCCTTCCTCGTTCGCATGTTGAGTCCCAAACCCTGCTAACCAATTGTCCCTTTTGCCCTCATCAGTCCGGTTGTCTGAGTATCGAAGGGGATATCATCGATGCTACAACAGAAAGTGGCAAAAACATTCTGGGAGAGATCGGCAAAGCTGGAGAACCTGAAGGCAAAGAAGTTGATTGAACCGAGTTCATGGAGCGTTCATTCACATTCTTGGAATCTGATGATCTATTGTACATGTGCCCGGGCACCTACTCTTGAGCCGCTTTATGTCCCCGCGCTTTTTGTCCGCATGCTTTCAGAATCCATAGCATCAAGTGCAGAAACGAGGTTGCGCCCCAACCTGGGACGAATTGCGGATGTTGTGCAGGGTTGCTCAGTGGTAAGGTATTGATCTGCATGGGCGGTTGCGTCGTTTCTCCTAGGGGTAAAGCCCGTTGTGAAATACGACCCCCTTATGAAGTATGGCACCATATTAGTTTTTGTTTACCTTAGTTTCAGCGGCTTGTAATAGGTGGGTTGGCTCTGAGGGTTGTAACTCGTCAACCGATGCTCGATGATATTGTACGTGTTTGATGCATTTTCTGTTACTTTTACGAGCACCCCTTCTAAACTCCAGTTTCCTAAGGGACATAAATCTGCGGTGGCCTCCCGTCTTTGTCGGACTTGTGCTTCCCCTGCGCGACTCTCTTGTTGTGCACCAAGTAGATGGCGATCTGCAACGCCGCGAAGACAATCCCCACCACCACCATGCATATCTGGATCAACAATCCGTGATGGTAACTAACCCCATGTCAGCATTCCCCCTTCTGTCACAAAATCGCTCGGAAATACTCACAATGGCCCATCACCCGCCCTGTAGTACTGCGTCCCAACCATCAACCCACTAATCGCCGACATCACCCACATCCTTCATCACCACCACCTTGTCAGCCTCAACTCTCCAATCACAACAACCATTCAGAGCTCTCAGTTCAAACTTACGCAATCGTAATACTCCTCTTCCTCCCCTCCCTACAATTCAGCTGCACCCACGTGTTATGCACCGGGTGATACCCGACCGCAAACGCGTTGACCGTCGTCCACAGGCCCCAGCGCGACCACTGCCCGACGTGGGGGTGCACCTCGCGCGCGACGACAAGCGCGATGAGATAGCACACCTGCGCCGCGATGACGGTCGCCCCGCGCCGGTTCGTCTTGTCGCTGAGGTACGCGAATACGAAGACCACGAGGAGGGAGAGGAAGGCGCCCACTGCGGCGAGGGCGTTGGCTGTGATGGGGTCCCAGCCGAGGGATCTGAGGTGGGGGGTTAGATGGTTGTGGAGGGGAGTGAAGGGGGGGGGGGAGATGAACTTACACCATGATGGAGGGCGTGTAGGTCGTCAGGGAGCTCCAGTTGGAAAAGACGGCAAAGGTGGAGACGTAGTGCGGCCATCGGCGCCAGTGCGAGACGGTTTCCCAGACGAGGCGGAGCGGGATGCGCGTCTCCCGCGCCCCGTTCGTCTCCTCGTTGCTGTCATGATGGCCCTGCTCGAGCCGCTTCTGCAGGACGTCTCTGTCGGCATGGTTGAGCCGGATGAGGCCTGGGCTGAGTAGCGGGTCCGGTGCGTCTGGGGACCCGGGAAGGAAGAAGATGAGGATAAATGAGACGCAGATGGTGAACAGGCCCTCCACTGTGACAAGGCTCTGGAGTATTAGTCTTGTTTTGCTTTGGTCGGCAGATCAGGGGAAGGTGAGTGGGACTGACGGAGAAAGAGCCATTGCCACCCGCGGAGCCCCCTGAGATGGTCCATCTTCAGAATCCCGGAAGCGAGCAGAGGGCTGATGGCATTGGCGCCGAACATGCCGAAGAAGAGGATGGCAACGCGCTTGGCAAGCTCGGTTTTGGTGTACCAAGTCGAAAGAGTGAATATCGCGCCGGGAATGTACCCAGACTCGCAAAACCCGAGCATGACGCGTGCCGCGAGAAAGCCGGCGCGGTCGCGGACAAAAACTTGGAGCGCAGCGACGGTGCCAAAGGCCAGCACTTGGCCCGCGATCCATTTACGGGGGCCGATCTATCAAGGTGTGGCAGCTGGTTGTCAGTTCTCTGGAACCGGGAAGGTAGAGCGGACGAGCACTTACCCACTGCAGTGCCATATTTGACGGGATCTCCAGAAGTACGATGCCCATGAACATGAGTTGGTTGCCAAGGTTGATGGTGTTGAGGTCCACGTTGATGTCCTTTGCGAAGCCGCCGGTGAGGGCGCTCGCAATGTTCATGCGGTCGAGCTGAAAGACGAGCAAGCCGAGGAAGAGCAGAGGCAAGACTGAGAAGTCGATTCTGTGAGGCGCAGTGTCAGCCCGAGCATGGCTACGTACAGGTGAATGTGTCCCGCGCCCTACTTTCGGCGCGCCCTTGTCTCATCTTCAATATTCCAACCTTGCTCAAGTGACGATAATGAACTACCCGTGACCGCTTCTGGCCTCTCTTTGATGGAGGAACCCATGGCTTCTTTTGTGACGGAGACTTTGTCAACGGTCCCGAGGATGGATTTGGACTCGCGGAGATCCAGAGTTGGAAAGGGTGAGGAGATAAAGCCCAAGCAGCAGGCGATACTGAGATTAATGATATTGATTCTGCATGGGATTCCTACTCATGATTGCTGCCATCCTGCCCCTGGTCGGCGGTCCACTCCCACGGTGACGTGATCGAGAGGCTGCATGAGACGCGAAGCAGGTGCCGATGTTAGCTCCTTGCTGCACCGGACCCCACGACTGCATGCTCTGTCCCGAGTACAACGTGCAAGGGGCGACCCGTCCGTTTGGGAAACACCTTGAAACCCTTCAAGTTCAAATTGATCCGAGTCCCAGCAGCCGGATGCCCTGCAGAAGACGCGGTGATGTCTCGCCCACTTCCGTTGCACACGCAGCTGTCACAACATGACCAGGCGTTCTTTTCCAAATAACAGTAATCTACCCAGAAACACTCCGCAAACACGTGGGGGTGCTCGTTTGGATCGAGTGCCACATGGGCACCAGGTACCCGCGCAAGCTGGGGGATGTACCACACTTCTGACTCTCTGAGCCCAGACTGCTGAATGCCAAGGTCAGTAAGCACTAAGCAACTTCTTGATTAGTATTAGGATGTACGGTTGGTGATGTGAGATTCTCGGGCCAGAACTGAATGTGCCTTTTTCGGTACGATACGAGGTGTCTTTCGCCCGCTTCCTGGAGTTCAACTCACAGTACATTTCCCCTGAGTCCCTGCCTGCATCCACAACCCAAAACGACCCTTGATAGACATCTTCGCTTTCGCAACAAGCGGCAATTGCAGGCACCAAAAGTAAAATACAACGTGATACCAACTCCGCTATAGGATTCTTGAACTTCGTAGCTAGCGATAGCGTGATATAATAGTTGTTAAGGTACCGAGGTAGGTTATATCTTTTCGTCACTCTATTTCTCTTACTCCCTCCCCGTTTCCTATTTCTTTTACCCTAGATATATCTACCTCATTGACTCTATCTCATTTACTCCCTTACCTTTTTATCCCCTTTCTTCCCTTCTCCCTTATACCTTTTATCCTACTATAAATATTACTTACTAACAACTATCGAACAAGGAGGTAGTAGAGAGAATATAGAACTTGTATAGCCCCGAGATCCTTACCGGACTAGACTTGGACTAGACGTCTAATAGCTCTAACGAGGATAACTATAGGAAATAACAAGGTTAGTTTTAGAGAAGTAGATAGGTTAAGGAAAGTTACTAGCTAAGGTTTATCGATATTTTACTAAACAAGGTAGCTATAAGCTAGCTTCTTCCTAGTATAAGCGGGATAATACTTCCTTTATCTCCTCCTCCTATAATAAGATACTAGATATATCTCTATTATTAGCTTGTATTAACTAACGTTCTACTAGAAACTATAGGGGGGGCTAGGCTAGGAAACTATAATTCCTAGTACCTCTATATTAGCCTATACTTATATACCCTATATTAGTACTATTAGCTACGATACTTTATATATAGTAGCTATACCTATAATATTATTTAACTTACTAGTACTCTACTTAATTTAGCTACTACCTTATAAATAAGTTATATCTAAAATTAAATGTTCATTGTAGTTGTAGCTCTAGTAGCTATACTCCGTTGGATGAAAATTATAAGTATAGTACTTAATAATTAGTCGGTACTAGTAGATCCTATTCCTATACGCTCGTAGCTATCTATTCCTATAGGACCAGAGGTATAGAATGTAGTAATGTCTTATATCCTAGCTAAGCGTAGTTAGCTAGGGAAAAGCCTATAGATGAGATGTAAGCGTCGTATATAGGCGTCGTATGTAGGTACGTAGGTACCTAAGGTAGTAGGCCGGGTAGACCCAGCTATACCCCCCTATAGGTAGCCTACTACACCGCTAAAAAGGAAACGGTTTAGGTAGCGGACATTAGAAAGGCGATTGAGAAGGAAATCCGAATACTAGAAGACAAGGAAAACTAGTACTATACAGCTATAGTAAAGGAAGCTCGAAACCTAGATAGAGTTAGAGTAGTTTGTAGGGATGAAGGCGAAGTCTAGCTTGTTAAGGAAGCGGCCTAGAAGATCGCTACCCCGGGAGTACGAGTGCTGAGAGACTAGCTATACCTAGCGAAAGTCGACAACACTAACCAAATAGCTATCCTCGATACAGATAGGAATATCCTACTAGGAGTAATAGAAGTCCTCGGGAGGGAAAACGAAGTTAATATTACGAAGATCGCCTAGCTTAGTAGGAAGGATATAGGTAAAGCCTATAGCTCGATAGTAGTCTACGTAACTAAGAGTAGCGAAGTTAAGCGGCTCCTAGATAGCTAGGACTTCTACCTAGCCGGGGAATTAGCGTATATATCTATTTTCGCGCCTAGGGTAGGTCCGACCTAGTACTTTAACTACTAGAAGATCGGATATAAAGCCTTCGTATATAAGAAGCTATAGACTTATAGAAAGTATATAGAGTAAGGCTATTACTATAAGATATACTAAGTTGTAGTACCGAAGTACGTACTATACTAGGGGCTATATAAATCGTTTAGCTAGAACTACCTAAAGCTTTATCCTACTAGCTAGAAGTAGGATATACTATCTCAACCTAATAGTTAAGAACAATAAACTCTTTACCCCGACTAACCCCCTAAGTACCTTCGTAGTACTAACCGTAGGACTCGCTTTAGCTACTAAGGATAGGACGCTAAATACTTAGAGAATATAACCTTTAAGCGCGCCTATAACTTGTTAATTAACTACGAACTTTCGATAATAAGTTAAATCTAGTATAAGAAAGACTACTTTAGGAAGAACAACTTTAAGAGCTTGTACAAGATCAAGGTAGAAGTATAGGAAGGGATTATATATCTAGTACTATAGCCCTTTAGTCTTAGTACCTCTGGGTAGAATAAATATCTATCTATCTATCTACTACTCCTAGCGAGAAGCTGCTGTCCGCCCTGTCCATCCTATTGAATAGGGGTAAAAGTCACCCGTTTAGAGTGTCTACTAACTAGAGGGAGGGGCTACTTTTCTTTTTTTAGTTTCATTGCGTTACATTCTCAGGGGTTCCCCCGAGGCGCCTGTATTTAATAAGCGGCCCAGCCCCGAACCCGGAGTTCAGGGGCAAGGCGGCACGGAGGTGCTTTTCCTTAGACATCAATTACGAAGACTTTTGCCTTTCCAGGCTCCCCCAGCGAAGGCTGGACTTACTGACCGCTGACTAGAGGGCTAGTGGTCTCTTTTGTGAGATACTTGTCTCGTCCTTACACTGGGCACGTCACCGCCCTCAGGACAGAGGCCAAAGATAGGTACGGTGAAGTGTTTGGGTTTATGAGTGTGTTCACACTTGTTCACCATACGCACTGTCATCCTTGATGACAAGCAAAAAAAGAACATCCTCTCCGACATGAACTCGATGCGAGACGCGTCCTCGGGGTGGTCTGAGGGGCCAAAATCGGCGTTCGTATGGAACTTCATCCGGTCGTCCTAGCAGCATCCTGTCGGGAGCAGGCTGCGCCGTCGCGGATGCTCGGGGTAGGCAGCCGGGTCGGATTCCTAGTCATCGTCTTGTGCCGTGCCATTCGCGCTCTGGCCATTGTTGGTGGTTCCTATAGAGTCGTCGCCTAGCGACATCGGACCTAGAAACCCGTTAGCGCCCGAAGAGCATTAGGTATGTGGTAGTCCTCACTATCTATAATAACGAATTGATCGACTACGTTGATAAGCAAGCTACGTAGACAAGCGAGCTACGTACTTCTACCTACCCTAAGATAACTATCTTCAATTGTAAAACAACAATACTAGGAACCAACTATAATTATATCGGAAATAGCTAAATCGGATACTTCTGTAACCTCCTAGTAAGTACGGGCATTATAACTAGGCTTGCCGTATATACTACAGTACCGAACCCTCGTACGAATCCCCCCTATACTAAACTAGGGTAGAACACTCTCTTTATAACCCTCTAGGGGCCTACTCTTATTTTTCTTTCTTCTACCTTAGGTATCTACGAAGCCTTAAACTAGTAGATCGTATATATAGTTATTATTACCCCCCCGAGCTCCAGGAAAGGGGGGGTATTAAGAATCACAATCTTTTTCTATATTCGAGTTACACTTTCGAATACTACAGAGGTAGTTGTTCTCTATCTACCTAGACAGGCAAATACGTTTATTTATACATTATTAGCTTGTAGCTATAGTTCTAGTATCTTTGTTACGTTAAGGGTACTACATCGATTCCTTTCTCCTATATATAGTATATATATATACTACGTATCTTATAGAAGGTATATATATTGAGTTATATATATATATATTCTATACTACTTTAAATAGGGGCTTAATCGGGGAGGAGCTTTACTCTAGGCCTAAACTAGGCTATAGAACCTAGTATTTAGATACAACTTCGTTCGATATCGAGGGGATTACAAAGGTTAAAGAAGAGAGACTTCTATAATAACTAGCGGTTTAAGAAGCCCTAGACGAATAATAAATTATTATTACTAACTCGGCCGAACTAAACGAAAAAGTATATAAAGGCCCTATTAATTAAAGTCGCAAAGTATAAAGTAGTTTCTATACCCCGATAGAGATCGGGACTACTAAAAGCGATAACTTAGTAGAAGGATTAAGTTAGCTAGGGAGCTAATTCCGGGATCTAGACTATTATTAACTACCTTACTATAATCTAGGGGCTTAGCTTTATATTAATAATACTACTAGTATAGTTAACTCTAAAGGAATTATTATTTACTACTATAACCCTAGTAGGCTTAGTAATAAGAATCGTTAACGTTATTATAGGAATATAAAGAACTAGATAAAATACCTTTATATAACTTAGAAGAACCTACTTTAAAGAAAAATATTACTTCTCTAAAATACAAACTTAGTATATTATTATAAAAGTCTAAGTTAAAGAAGGATCGTAGTTTAGAGGTATAACTATAGATCTTTTATAACTTTAATAACAATACCCGATAGGTATATATTTAAGATATTAATTAGCTTAGTATAAACTCCTTTTAGAACTTATAACCCTATTACTACCCTCTTTACCTAGATAGTTTATAGCTATACCTATAGTATTAGTCTTACCTTTACTACTATTTAACTACTTCTTAAAGTTAGTTAACGTTAATACTTTAGTTTCTAACTTCCTAGATACTAACTATTATCGAAAAGGTCTAGAAGCTAAGATAACTAATAAGCTAGTTAAATTAATATAAGGCCTATTCCTATCTTCTAATAATTAAGGACTCTCTAGATTATTTACTAGTCGCGATACTATAATATACTTTAAATAGTTCTCTAAAGTTTACTATATTACTAGTACTAACGATATAGATATAGTCGAAAGGATTTTATACTTCGAATAATAGTACTATAACGATATAAAAGAAATCGTCGACGACTAGCCATCTAAAAAACGTACTTTATAGATAATCTTTAAGATCGAAGTTAAGAAATGATAGTAATAGCTTAACTTTCGTTAGGATAACTCTACTAAGGAATTCGACCGGGCTATCGAAACTAGCCCGATAGGTATAGCTAAGGACTTTTACTATTATTTAGAGTTTATCGAGGTTCTTATAACTTATATACTAAAGAAGAAGAAAGAGTAAGTTTAAGCTAATATACTAGGAAAAGTCTAGGAATACCTTAGCGGAACCTTCTAGATAGGATATCGACCCTATAAAAGTACTAACTAGCTAATTAAGGATATAAACTAGGATATATTCTAAAACTTTATCTAGAGGTACCTCTATAAAGGTATTAATATACGGGTCCTCTACTATAAGCTCGACCCGAAGACTAAAGTTAAGATTATAATAAACCTATCTACTGAAACTAAGTTAGAACTCCCTATAATTACTTTAATATTTAAGATTAAATAAACTAGTTCTTTACTATCTATCTATATAGTAGTCTAGTACGATTACTCGATTAATAACCTCGTTAGTACCCTAGAGTAGTTAAGGATCGTTAAAATCTAAACGGGAGAAAGGATTATCCGGTAGATCGAGAGCTTCCAATAAATCGACTACTAGATAACTAACTCTAAAGCTAAGATAGTATATACCTATCTATTAAATATAACTCCTAACTCTAAAGATAAAACTATATAAACCTACTTTATAAAGAGTAACTAGGGGAATTAATCCTAAGTAGGTATAGGATTTAAGAATATAATAAAAAGTACTAAGTAAGTTATTACTCCCTAAGTCTATTACTATTATAATAACCCCGATTATTATATTGAACTGGGGTGGAACACTCTCTTCATGGCCCTCTGGGGGCCCACTCCTATTTTTCTTTCTTCCTGCCTTAGGCATCTACGAAGCCTTGAACAGGTGGACCGTGTATATAGTCATCGCCTCCCCCCCTCAGCTCCAGTAAAGGAGGGCATCAAGAATCACAATCTTTTTCCGCATTTGAGTTGCGCCTTCAACAACTACAGAGGTGGTTGTTCTCCATCTGCCCAGAGGGGCAAACACATTTGTTTACGTATTGTTAGCCTGTGGCCATGGTTCTGGTGTTTTCATCGCCGTGAGGGTGCTGCATCGATTCCTTCCTCCCACGCGCGGCGTGCGCATGCATCTCGCATCCTGCAGAGGGTGTGTTTGTGTGTGTGTGTTTTACACCATTTCAATATTATCGGCTATCTAACCTATTATAAGGATATAGTAACTAGTCTTTTCTATTAAAATAGGTTTAACTATATCTTAAGTAAGGAGTATATAGACTATAGTAGCTACCTCTTTATTACTATCCCTAAGGTAGATATCGACGCTATATAAGACCGAAAGGACGTTCTATATTTTATCTAAACTTATATCTCCGTCCGACTAGATATAGAATACTAACTATAGTATAAAGAATAGTATAATAAGTTTAAAGTAGAGACTAGGTAGGAGTATAAAGCTAATACTAACCTTATTAAGGACTAGTACTTCTAGTACTTCCCGAAAGGTCGCTCGAATAAGCTATAAACTATAGTTAATAAGGTCTCTATAGTCTCTAGTAACGAAGAGAGATCGGTATTTAGCTATATCTAATCTAAGTATTAGACTTCTAATATAAGTTTAACGAAGGAGGTCGAACTATAATCTAAAAGCTTATATCGAAGCTAGACTAGTAAGTCTAGAATAAAGTATAGTAAGTTCGATATAATACTAAAGAAGTAGTCGACTCTAATAAAGAAGACGTTATAGTAACGATAGTTTAGGGAGCCCCTCCTACTAAGTATATATTAGTCGAAGATCCGGACAAGCCTAATATAATAAATATAAGCGAAGGGAACTACTATATTATTCTAAAGTTATAGAGACCTTTCTAGTTATCTACCTAGATAAGGAAAACTAAGTAGAAGCCTATACTAAGCTCTTAGAGCTTAGGACTAAGCTTCTCTAGGACTTAGAATATAACTTTAAAATCGTAGCCGAAAAAGTTTTAACTATAAGAGTAGTATAGGTAGAACGACGTAACAATACCTATAGTTAGAAGTTTTATATAGAGATAATTTAAATTATACTAGAAGACTTAGTCCTAGCCTATTATAATATTAGAAAGATCGATATAAGCTTATTCTAGAAGCTTAAGTACTAGTAGGATAGGCCGTTTAAAGTTTATAAAGTATTCTCCTAGGGACCCTATATTCTATCGATATTTAATAGGATTCCTATTAAGACGCGCTTTACTATAAATCGAGTTAAAAAGTACTTTAAGCTTAAAGGTATCTAGTTAGAGGCCGATAGATCTATAGAGCCTGATAAGTCGAAGTCTTAGGGAGTTATCTTTAATAAGGATACTAGGGAAGGGCTAGCCGAAATTAAAGTCGAGGAGGAGACGCCTAGGAGAGTAACCTAGAGTCCTAATCTAAGTAGATAGCTACGGTCCTATAGAAAGGAGAAGGAAAGAGCTAGTTAGAAGTTAGAAGTTTAGATTCTATAAGGGAAACCCCCTAGATTCTAAGTAGTAGGGAGGAGTACCTTTCTTTCGTTTCTTAAAGAGACCTTTATTTTCTTTATTTTTCCTTTCCTTGTAACTCCTTTTATTATTTACGTACCTTATTTATTTCCTTTCCCTATCCTTAAGAGACTTAGGTAAGTTATTAAGTCTAAACCTCTCCTTTTCTAGATTACCTACTATCCTTAATCCTTATCCGAGGATATAGTATTCTACTAATAAGCTTCCTAATTATAAACGGTACGAAATAAGTTCTTGTTAATTTCCTTTTCTACTTTTTATAAAGTAAGTTAGATAATAGGACTAGGCTTCCGAAGGTTAAAGGTAAGTTAAGTAGTATTTAAGGGATATAGTATACTATTTAGTAAACCTTTATTAATATAAACCTAATTATAAAGCTCCTTCTTAGTCTAGTAATAGTATCTATAACGACTATTAAAAAGAAGTTTAAAAGATATATACTTATAGAAAGGCTATATAATATAGACCTCTATAGGGTTAGCGGTTCCCTCGACCTTTACTTTAGTACGAGACCTCTAATATAACTCGTTGTAATAACGGTATAGAACTAGATTTCTAAAATCAAGTTAGCTCTTAATCTACTTAGATAGAGAAGATAATTTATAGGTCTCTAAAAGCCTAGATAAATAGTACTAACGTCCGAGTCTATCGGTTACATATATTATAAGCCTAATATCTAAAAGGACTACTATTATAGAACTCTATAAAGATAAAGTAGAGCTACTTTTCTAGAATCTTACGAAAAGGTTAGATAACGTCTAGATATATCTTAGCTAAGCTAAGTATTTTAAAGAGCTAAAGGATATTATCCGCCCTAGGTACTAGATCCTACTAGATATATAGTACTATACCCTACTTAGGATAATAGACTAGGGAGAAATGGTAGTACTAGAGGAACTACTAGTACTTTAAGTTTATAGGTTTAACCCTATCTATACTATTAGGTATTACCCGATCCCTAGGATAATCCGGTTAAGTTACCTAGATATAGTACGATAGTACTAGGTACTTCTTATTGAACGTAAAGGTAAGATCGATAGGCCGTTTAGTAATAGCGACTAATAGAGGTTCTTTATTAAGGTCGATTATAACGTCCGTCTAAGTAGCTTTCTTCGACTTCTAGGAAGTAGCTATAGCTACTAGAGTTTTCTAAATCTATTAATAAAAGCTTATACTAAATTCGAAAGGGAAGTAGAAGTACCTAGCTTTATATACTTAGTAGATAGTATTTATAGAGTAAAGAAGAAGAAGAAAGAGAGTAGGAGGAACGTAGGCTTTTAAAGAAAAGGTACTAAAGGTTAGATCTTACGGCCTTAAGGAAATAAAGGCCCTAGAAATTAGATTGAAACGAGGTTAATAAGTTATATATAGTCGAAATTTTTACTAAAGGCCCTAACTATTAGCTATCTCTACCTTTAAGTTTAGATAGTATAGAAATCGATAATAACTTCTTTCTAGTACTATAAAGAGAGCTATTATATAACTAGCTTACCCCTAGCCTAGAAAAACAACCTTCGGATAGCTAGTCTAAATCTTTAGCTATAAAGACGACCCTTCCTACTACCTTGTAGACTAAAAGTTTCTCCTATAAACTACTTACTAGCCTTTAAACTAGATACTATAAACTCCCTCCTTTAAATAGCTTACTACCTATAATTATAATATTATCACTACCTAGATAGCTAGTAAATAAGCTAGTTATTAGCTATAAATATAGTAATTCGATATAAGAAGTACCTTTCCTTACTTTCTAACGTCTCGAGCTTAAGGGAAGAATCCTATATTTAGCTTCTTATAGCGATATATTTAGCTATACCTAACTTATTAACTAGTAGATATCTAGACCGATACTACCTATAGTTAAATTAGCCTAGAAACCTATAGATATAAAGCCCTTTAATAATACCGACTTAGTAGAGTTTAAGAAATAGTAGCTCTCTAAGTAGAACCCTAGGAGGGAGATCGCTAACTACCCGAGCGATAACCCCTCTACTCTATTTAAAGTACCTTATAAAGAGCCGATAACCTACCTTCCTAATATACTTATATAGTACCTAGATTAGATTGCTAGTATAGGATTTATAAGTAATGTTAGAATTACTAACTACCTTTTTCCCCTCTATAACGGGCCTTATAGCTAGGGAGAGAGCTACTTTAGAACGATATAGCTAGACGTCCTATATAGTCTTTACAACCTCAAAGGATATATTATATAATAAAAGTAGGCTTCTAGTCTAGACCTTCTTAATATCCTCTAGTACTTCCTAGCCCCCTATAAGAACTATATCTTTATTTTCCTAGAGGTAGTTATAAAATTAGAACCCCGGTACTTAACTTTATAAGGAAGTTTAAGAATAAAAGCCTTGGAGAAGCGATTCTAGGTACTCCTCTACTATAAAAGGGGAAACTACTAGGTAATATCGATATATAACTAAGTTAAGGAGACTATCTACTTCTTTAACTCTATACTAGATAGGAGTAAAAGGGATATAATTATTTATATTTAATATATCTAGGTCATTATTACTAGGTCGTTACTTCTTATTAGGCCGAATAACTCTTATATCTATAACCTAAAGTATCTGACGTAAGTAGGTACCTAGGAGTATAGTATTTAGGCTCTAGAATTCTATAGACTTTTCTTCTAGGAGATCTATATTAGGACTAGGATTAAGATAAAGACTATCTAGTAGAATAGCTAACTCTATAAGAATATTAAGTAGGCTCCTAAAGTTAAATATAAGATAATCTAATAATAGTTAGGATTTACTAGGATATTACTAGGAATAAGGCCTAATTAGTCTATATATCCTACTAGTATTATTTACTATAACCTAGAAGACGTCCCGATATTTTCTATACCTAACTAACCTAGGTCTTTTAGTTTACTAATAAGATAGGTATACTCTCGCCCCTCCTAGAGGATCGACTTGATAATTACCTTACCTTAGTAGAAGGACTAGGTTATTACGAAGGGTAATAAAGATAAGGGACTCTTTATCGACTAAGAGGAGATTCTCCTAGACTTAGTAATCTCCGAGCTAGTTCTATAGAAGAGCCTATAATAATAGGTACTACTATCTAGGTAGATGAGTATAGCTCTAACTATAATATAGCTAGCCTATAGTTAACTTTATATATCAATACGTCTAATTCCTTCCTATATACCGTCGTTTACCGGGACTTATATAGACTAGAACTACCCCCCTTAGTCCAATTATAGTACTTTACTAGACTTAGGTCTATCCCTAGAGTATACTTTATAGTTCTAAGGATAGTCGACTCTAGATAAAGATATCTAGTAATAGGAAACGTTCCGAGATATAGTATAAGTTTAAATAGCCTAGGGGACTCGTCTACTAGGATACCTAACTAGAGAATAGAGAGCTCTCTTTAGAGAGGCTAGGAAGGGCTAATAAGGGGGGGGATAGTAGTACTTAGTCTTTTCTTTCTTATAGGATATAGTTTAGGTTCGAACTTAATAGCTTAATACTATAGTAAGTTCGAAAGGGAAGTATAAACTAGGGTAGAACACTCTCTTTATAACCCTCTAGAGGCCTACTCTTATTTTTCTTTCTTCTACCTTAAGTATTTACGAAGCTTTAAACTAGTAGATCGTATATATAGTTATTATTACCCCCCCGAGCTCTAGGAAAGGGGGGGTATTAAGAATTATAATCTTTTTCCGTATTCGAGTTATACTTTCGAATACTACGGAGGTAGTTATTTTCTATCTACCTAGACGGGTAAATACGTTTATTTATACATTGTTAGCTTGTAGCTATAGTTCTAGTATCTTCATTACGTTGAGGGTGCTATATCGATTCCTTCCTCCTATACGTAGCGTGCGCGTATACTACATATCCTATAGAGGGTATGTATGTTTAGTTGTATATATGTGTATTCTATACTACTTTAGTACTACTACTACCTAACTACGTTCCTTGTACTCCCTCCCTGCCTACGACCCCCGGGCCTAGTAGGTCTATTATATCTTGTAGAGTAAGTAATCCTCTAAGCTATATACGTATTCTTTTAGCTCTCCGGCGCTTGTTTAGTACCTCGTTCGCCTTACGAAGTAAAGTATTCTCTACCCGAAGGAGGGCTACCTAGTATATTATAGCTATCGTACCCTTAGTAAGCTAGTCTATAGTAACTAATATCGAGGTTAGGGAGCTATTTTAATAATTAGTAATACGAGTCTTAATGAGCGTTAACTACGAGTCGGCTTCTCGGGGGTTATAAGGTATCTAGAAGACCTAAGGTTGTAGGGTACTAGTCCGTAAGGTTAGGGGTATTAGCGTACGAAGCTTAATATCTAGCTTAGAAAGTATACTCTCTAGATTGAATAGAATAAGTCTAGCTCCTACGAAGCCGCCCTAGATATTTTTCTCGGTAATAGAGGCGAAGAAGGTCTCGCGAAAGGTATAGAGGAATTCGAGCTTATTAACGTAGTTGATATATATCCGTATTAAGTCTTTAACCTAGCGACTATACACCTACTTTAACGGCCTAAAGTAGCTAACATTAAGTAGCTAGAGGAGGTAGGAGGAATATAGAGGTATATAGAGCGTAATAATATTATTATACTAGTAATAGTAAAGTAGTATAGAATATACATATATACAACTAAATATATACACCCTCTATAGGATACGTAGTATATACGTACACTATACGTAGGAGGAAGGAATCGATGTAGCACCCTTAACGCAATGAAGATACTAGAACTATAGCTATAAGCTAACAATATATAAACAAACGTATTTACCTATCTAGGTAGATAGAGAACAACTACCTCTATAGTATTCGAAAGTACAACTCGAATACAGAAAAAGATTATAATTCTTAATACCCCCCCCTCTTACTAGAGCTAGGGGGGGGATGATAATAACTATATATACAATCTACCTATTTAAGGCTTCGTAGATACCTAAGGCCGAAGAAAGAAGGAAAGAAAGAAAAATAAGAGTGGGCCCCTATGAGGGCTATAAAGAGAGTGTTCTACCCTAGTTCAATAGAGCTTGAATTCGGTCGAGTAGTAGCTCTCGTAGCTATCGAGGATTAACAACCGATATTTACCTTTCGTACGAGGTACCGTATAGAAGTCGAAGTACTTAATCTAATCTAAACCTACTATATTAGTTATCTAGCTATTTTCAGTAGTTGTAATATACTAGTTAGCTAGGAGGTCGTACTCGGTATACTAGTTAGCGAGGTAGTACTATATAGCTAAGATAATAAACGGAGGGATAGCCTAGCCGAAGGTATTAACTCCCTAGATTACCGTTACCTACTTGCGATTACTAGGCTAGACTAGTTTTACCTTACTATAGTTATCCGAGGTTATAACTACTATACCCACGAAGATAGTACCTATTATAAACCTAGTCTCGTCGAAGTTATAAGTATTATCGTCCACGATACTGTACTTAGCTTTAACGTTCCGTATAAAGGTAAACTACTTGCTAATAACCTTTGGATCCTTATACTTAGCCCTCTAGTAGTCGTATTTATACGTCCAACGTATTCAGAGCTCTAGCTAGCGTTTAACGAAGTTATATACCTAGCGTTTACCGACAGGGAGTATATCATATTCGTATCGTAGATAGTTAGCTATATCTTCTATACTATATAACCTAGGAGGAAATACACGAGTAGATAGCTTAATTATATATTGAACTATCGTCTACTCTTCTAGATCCGTTAAGTTATGTAAGTTAGGTGTAGTATCGCGTCGTGTATATATACTAGCGCGTTGGGAACGGAGGGTTGATTCTGGTACGTTGTAGAGCTTGGCTATAGCTCGAAGACTTAAATTTTCGTTATTTTAGATAGCCTCAAGGGCTAAGATTACCCTCGTTTCCTTTAAAGTAGTAGGTATCTTAGGTTGTAGAAAAATTCGATGTAAAGTGAAAAGAGGACGCGTTGTGGTAGGGAGTACGTAGCTCGCTTGTCTGCGTAGCTCGCTTATCAAATACGTTATACGTTCGTATTCTTCTTTCCGTCTCCCTCGGTAATACCACACTTTACTATCCTACTAGTCTTCCATCCTCTGTACGAGCGTTTGCCTCCCAAGGAAAAAAAGATAGCTATGTCTAGTACCTAGATCCCCGGGACTATCTTAGTCTATATCGATAATACAAGCTTGAATAGCTAAGGGTAAAAGATCTATAGAGAGAGAAACGGACTTAACGGTCTATAAGATCTAACCTAGCGCTTCGATACCGGCTATATTATAGACGCCCTTATGGAATTCTCTAGCTTAGAGGCCGAGGGGAAGGCGTTTGACATTAAAGTTAAGCTATATAGATTTATTACGTTGTTTAGCGATACGATTTACGACGCCACCCGACCTGTAAATATTTGTATTACATTTAGATCCGGCTTGCTAGCGTAGGTAGAGAGAGAAGTTAACGCCGAGCTTATCGCCGATTCGATTTCCGAGGCTAGCGAGGCGTTACATCGGCGGGTTCTAACTACATTGATCCTTGTCTTGGGCAATAGAGATATACGATATACCTAATCTATAATTGTAAAGAATTACGGTTATCAAGTATATATATAGATATAGAAGAGTTCTCTTTCGGGTAGCTACCTATAGGATATAGGAGACTAAGTCTAGGTATATATACTAGACGACATCGTCCAGGATCTCGGCTATTACGGAATTGCAGACCCGCCTACAGATTAGGCCGAAGAGTAGCTAGAAGACGAACCTAGTTAAGCCAACGTCGAGGGTAATACAGATCATCACGGCCGTCGTGATAATAATAGCTTCGTCGGGGTGAATCTTGAGCGGTAGCGCCACTACTGATTTACGTAGTAGCGATTACGACGATACTATTAGCGAGGGTACTACCGCGATATACCGGGGTATAAATACAGCTATATAAACTAAGAAAAGGAGTAGTTTAATCTACGTAGGCCGCCGCTAAGAAGATAGCGGTTCTACCCTAATACAGCCTATCGCCGAGAAAGCCGTTGTTACTATACCTACAGCGAGGCCGAATTGTTCTGCCCTACCTACGGCTAGTTTGGAGCTGGATACAAGATACGGGCCTGTCCGGAAAGGTTTTGTTAGACGTGAGCGATTAATACCGGTGCGTTAGCGTTATCGTTAGACTTAGGTATTGATAAATCTCTAGTAACTACTGCTTCTATATAGCGATAGCTACGTTAGAATACGGATTCTTGTTAGCGGTATAGACTCCCGGTCTTAGGAGTATTACTACTATCTAATGACGACTCTTGTCACGGGCGGGACAGGCAGGTAGTTCGATGACAGTATATTTAGGCTAAGCTACAGTCTCGGGCTCTATTCCGTCGGTACGGGCAGGCTTGATAGTCAAGACGTAGCTCGAAGAGCTACAAACAGATCTCGCGGTAGCGAGGTATAGGATCTTCAACCTACAGGGGCCCGTACTTCTCCACATGTCGGTTCCACCCGTGGGTCCCAGCAGTCACGGCGCGACCGCCGTAACACCTTCAGTGCGGCCTACATCTACAAGAGAAGCAGTTATCCTCTAGAAATGCAATTGTAATTATGATTCTCTATTCTCGCTTTAGGCTTTAATGAATGTCCTGGGACTAGCATGTTGTCCTAAGACGAGCAGGGTCCTAGGAGCACTGAGTCCCAGGACCGACTACATCCTAGGAACAAGACGTCCTGGGGCCGACTACATCCTAGTGCAACGGCGCCGTCGCTCGAGCACCTAACTTAACAGTTTAGCGGCAGCACCCACTGGAACTGCAGCACCCAACGCACCGGAACCGCGCCG